>JALCCG010000234.1:0-21886 GCA_023212695.1 Sporisorium sorghi | reverse complement strand
CCCCACCAACAGTATTGCATCGCTTCGGGCCCCCCCCCCCCCCCCCCCCGTCAGTCTTTCTTTGTAGAACACATACCTACCGCTTTCCCCCATTTTCCACTCAGCCACCCCTTTCTGCTCCCGAGTATGGTTTCCACTCGCAGCCCCTCTCCTAGCAACACCGAAAGGTCCACTGCTACCGACGTCTCTTCGGATGCAACCAGCATCGTCGACTCGTTGGCCAACCTCAACACCGACGATGACGCCCTGGTGCGCGAACAGACGATCCAGGACGTGCTCAGCGGCTCGCGAATCCTGATTACGGGTGCAGCTGGCTTTGTCGGTGCTGCTCTGCTTCACCGATTGCTCGGTGACGCCAGCTTCAACGTCAAGCAGGTCGTGGCCATCGTGCGAGGCAAGACCCCCGAGGATGCGCTCAAACGTCTCCCCAAGGCGGTCCACCACCACGCCAAGCCCGAGTCCGAGGGCGCTCTGCCCAAGCTCGTCGTTGTCACTGGCGATTGCGCTCGTCCCAATTTCGGTCTCAACGAGCAAGATTTCGAGCAGGTGCGCAAGACCGAGATCGTCATCCACTGTGCCGGTGACACTCGCTTCACGCTGCCTATCTCCAAGGCTTTCGAGGCCATGGCCGACTTGGCCTACTTTACCGCGCGCTTCTCGCTCCTCACTTGGAACGTCAAGACCCACATTCACGTTTCCACCACGTTTGTCGGATGGTACCTCAAGAACGGCTCGCTCGTCAGCGAGACCCTCACTCCCGAGGGATGCGGCACTCAGGTCGACGAACAGACTGAACACGTGAACACGTACTTCCAGGCCAAGACGTACGCCGAGTCGTGCGTCAACTCGCTCTTCACCTCGCAGGTGGGCCGAAAGCTGCACGGCAAGACGTGCCGAATCGTGCGACTGGCCACGCTGGGACCTTCGATCGACTTCCCACGCAACGCTTGGGGTGCCGGTCACCCTTCGAGCCCTGTCTGCGCTGCTCTGGCTGCACAGTGCGTCGATCCCAACATCATTTTCCCAAATGCTGGTCTCGATGTGATCCCCGTCGATATCGCAGTCAACCAGATTCTCGCCATCACGGCGTCGGCCCATGCGCTGCAGAAGCTGCCCACAACGCACCGTCTGCACCCCAAGAACCCGGCTGCTACGACGAGCAAGCATCTCGCCGAGGTGCCGTGCTACCACGTTGCGTGCGGACGCGGCGACGAGGCGCGAATCCCCATGACGTTGCTCAACGACGAAGCGGTCAAGATCGAGGAGCCCTACATCCCCACCACCAACCTGCTCAAGGTGTACGACCCCTTCATCACCAAGATTGTCGAGTTTGACGTGGCACGCACGCGCACGGTCCTTGGTCTTCCTGCATTGGAACCGGACCAGCAGCGGACGCTGGACAAGGCCAGCATCGCCGATCTGCCGCTCAAGCAGGGCTCGCTCAAACTCGACATCGTCAAGTCGGTGCAGGACAGGTTCGGAAGCGAAAAGCTCCAGGGCTGGACGGGCTACCTCCAGCAGGTGCGCGACGAGATGGAGGCCATGGGACCGCGTGCTGACTGGGAGACTTTCGTGGACTAAGCTCCTGCGAAACCCGCTTGTTCGTGCTCTCCATTCCCGTCATTCTTGACGCTTCTACCCCAGCATACCCCACATAGACAGGCTCTCTCATTCTCTCTTCTCTCTTCTCTAGATCTGTGATCCACGGCCCGGCTCCACTGTTGTACTGTATATAGCACCTTCTCGATCTTGGTCACGAAATTTCTGCATTTGGTTACTCGGAAACCTGCCTGTTGCGCCCTCAGATTGTGCGGATTCAGCGATTAAGGTCGACACTGCACTCAGTCCGAACGGTCGAGCAGAGAGCATTGTTTTTCGTGTGGAATGCGTCGTGGATGCCATTACGTGTGAAACATCAAGAATCGTCAGAGGCGCTCTAGGAATGGGAAAGAAAAGGTATCGGCAGACATCTGGTTCATGATCGGGAGGAGAAACGCGCGAAAGCTTATGGAAAAGCGGGAAGGGTGAGAAGTCTATGAGAGTGTTCGGGACGAAGGCACCGGCGAGCGGGATGCGCGGCAGGGACATGGGTTCAGGGCGAGGCTGTGCTGCGGTCTAGAACCCCTATCCTTGGCCGCTAGGCTTCAAAAGTGGAAATGATTCGAGTGGCCACACGCCTGCCAGAGAGCAGAGCACCTTCCATGTAGCCCTGCCAGATCTCACTGGTGGCGTCGCCAGCAAAGTAGAGGTTGCCGATCTTGGACATTTCGTCGCGTTCGTCCTCCTCGAAGCTGGTGAGAACGCCTGGCGGATTGAACGAGCCGTAGCCACCGGTGGCATAGGGAGCGAGCGTCCAGTTCATCTCGAGTACCTGAGTGGCGTTGCGCGCCTCGTCTCCAAACAGAGTTGCGAGGAAATCGAGCACGACTTGCTTACGAGACTCGGCATCTGGATACTCGTGCAGGAAACGGCGCGAGTTGTTGCCGAGCACAAAGGCAACGATGACGCCGTGCTTGGCGTCAGCGGGCGAGTTGTCGTAGGTCATCTGAACAGGACTCATGCCGTCTGCGTTGATCATGGCACCGTTGAGGCCGGCATCTCGCCAGAAGGGAGACGGATAGACGACGTTGAACTTGATGGCCGAGCCCATTGGCTGACGACGGTAGTACTGGATAAGACCCGATGGCAGAGGTGGCTGGAAGTCCATCTGGCAGATCAAGGGCCGAGGCGGGGTGATAATGACCACGGGCGCTTTGTACTCTTGGCCTTCGGTTGTCGAAAGTTCGTACACAGCCTGCTGTCCCGGTGCGGAGTCACCTTCGGCCCTGTGAACGTTGAGGACTTTTGAGTTGAGCTCGAGGACGCCCTCAGGAAGACGGGCAGCGAGTCGCTCGCTGATGGCTTGAGGGCCTTGAACGATACGGGTGGTTTGCGCATCGCTCAAGACTTGCTCGATATCACCACCAGCACCCGCCACGGTGGCAAGAAGGTCAAGGAAACTGATGGATTCGGAATCCTCGGCGTAGACAGCCTTGATGGCCATCCTGAAGAGCTGCTTGGCCTCCGAGGTCCACATGGCGTCGTCGATCCAGCAGCCGATGGACCTCTCGTCCCAGTAGCGAGCGTTCTTGGCTTGGCATGGCGTCTTTGCAGGCACGGATTTGGAAAGGCTGTTGATCTTGCGAGTGGCCATGAGCAGATCGAGCGAGGGCAGGATGCCGCAGGGAATCATTTCCTTGTATGACTTGACTTTGCCGTCGGTGGAGCGGTAGATACTGAGCCCCTGATCGTAAGTGTTGTGAGTCTCGAGGCCGAGCTCCTTGATGAGCTGGAGAATCTGGTCTTGACCCGGTCCGATCCACTGGCCGCCCATTTCGACGACATTGCCATCGTCGAGGCGCATGTCGAGCGTGCGACCACCGACTCGGTTGCTGGCCTCGAGCACCTTGACGCCGAGGCCTGCTCTACTCAGCTCGTCGGCGGCGATGAGACCGGACAAACCTGCACCGATGACGACGACATCGATCTGGCCCGTCTTTTTGAGCTTCGAGGCGGAAGAGGCAACATCCTTGCTTTTGGCACTGGCGCCGTTTTTGATCGAGCGAGGAGCAAGAGTCGTCGAATTGCTCTCGGATGAGCGAACCCGTTGGGAGGGAGGTGCGCTTTCAGTTCGAGCCTTTGTTGTCGTAGATTCGCCGCTGCCAGAGGGCTTGACTTTGTTCGACGAGCCACCGGAGCCGCCCAACCAGGCCGGCCTTCGCCAAGCCATTGCGTCGATCAGAGCCTAGATTAGCTAGGCAGGCAAAAAGGAGTGAGAGAGAAGAGGGGGCGTAACTGAGGTAAGGATGGTGGTGGGAGAGATAGATGCACAGGCGGGGGAGAAGGAAGATTACACCCCATTCAGGGTTCACGATGAGCGCGGGGCAAAACATCAGCAACGCTTCTGCAGTCATGCAAGCCTCTCTTCTGTGTGTGTCTGAGTCTCCTGCGTCTGTCTGTTCCTGGCGAGGCTTAGCGAATTCTTCGGCAACTCACTCGTAGAACACTCAAACCGCCGGCAGCGGTCGTTGCATCCTTGGTCCATGTCCTCTTCTCTGCTCAGGGTCCTTTCTCTCCTCCCTCTTTCTTGCTGACCGGATGCCAAGCCGCTCTTTCTGTTCAAGTGCATCTCAACAAAAGCTGCTGCTTTTGCTTGCATCACTTCCGTAGTCCGGCCATCCCATGACCCTGGATCCAGCTGTGCAGATCCGCTCGCATGCATGGGTCCAACGCAAATCGGAAGCAGGAAGGGCCTGAGCACTGACTCTAGGCAGAGCCAAATCGCCGTCGTCCCTATGGCCGTTTCCAGACCACCAACTCTGGCCGGCTGCTGTTGGGGTGACCAGTTCGAGTGAAGCTGGCTTCACGGGTGACTTCTTCAAAGTCCCAAGAAGGATCGTTGCGAGGTCGCTGCTGTGACGAATTCATACCTTTTCACCTCAACTTCACCTGAACCTCAAAACAAATCGTCAAAATTTGTGTGATTTGCGACATCGTGCAAGTGAATCTGGTCAGCGCCAATTCGTTGACTTTGGTGATCACTTTCGTTTCAGTTGATTCAAAATCGCCCGAAATCGTCTACTTTTCGAATGACAACAAAAGAAAAAGGTGGGCAGCAGAAGTGATTCAGCTCTTTTTGGCATCGTGATTCGCAATCTTGTCCACCGGAAGACAGGGTCAAACCAAACAATTGAATCGTCCTCTCGTGAGACCGTTCAATGAATTTTGTGACCACAATTTTGTCGCTTTTTTAAAAGAAGGCTCAAATGAGCCCGAAATTGCAAAATTGAAACTCTCAACGCAACTTTTCCTGCCTTGTCAATGTCCAATGAAATTGTTGATCGTGTCAAGGTTTGTCTGAAGTCACTCGAATGAAGTGAATTCCGCCGCCTGAAAACGTGATTTTAGGTCACCCTCGACTTCGACTGCATCAGACTTCATGATTTGGTGATGATTCTTTTGACGTTTGCCCCAATCTTGGCCGAGCAGTCGGAACTTGTTCGAAAGAGACGAAAAAAAGCCTCTCTCTTCTGATGCCTGCACGGTCGGATTGCTGCTGCTCGCAGTAACTTATTCGTCGTCAACGACAGACACAAGGGGAAAAAATGGATGCTCTGTGGCCTAAAGTGTCTCTTGTTGATGGAACGGCCAGGCTGAGAAGAGGAAAAACATTCAAATTGATGCCAACGGTTTGGCATGCCTACTTTGCGTTGCAAAGGATTTCACGCAGCTCCACCCGGACCGGAGCAAAGGTCAGACGGCTCGGGTCAGAGAGCCCAAGCAGTCTAGACCATGTTCTGCTAGGGCAGCGTCGCTTTCATTCATATCGTGAAAAAAGGAAAAAGTCGTCCCAGGAACCACCCACGGAGTCACCCTGTGTGGTATTAGTTTCGCTGGATTAGCGTGCGCGAATGTGGCCAGAGGCGAGTCTTGCAGGAAGATATTTATGAATCTGACTATGAGGGGTCTTGTAGTTAGTTTGGACAAGGAGCTCTTCCCGTGTTTGGGTGCTCTTGTGATTATTTATATACATGAGCATGCATAACTTTGAGTGACTAGAGTCCTTCCTGCTTGATGCTTCTTCACCCCTTCAGGTCGAGTCATGCCTTCTTTGTTCTTGATTGTTGGGAGAGTTGCCAGAATCTAAGCTCCTGATTGGGCAGGATCATCTGCCCGCCTACCGAGTTGTTCTGGCAATCAAACCCAACATTCTGGCTTTGTTCCAGAATGTCTGTGAATGTTAGATTGTTGGTACTGGATCTTACAGCTTTAATCGGGATGATGTAACCCCTAATCGCCGATATTCTAACATGTGGCTGTTTCTTAGGAGCCACCCAAGGAAGCACCCCCGATCTAGGCTCCTCCTAAGGGGTGGCTCCAATCATATCCTGAAAAAAGGAAAAAGTCGTCCTAGGAGCCACCCAGCCCAGCACCCCTTGGTTGTTCGCGGAGCCACCCCAGCAGCCACCCCAGGTGGCTCCTAGGGTGGCTCCGGGGACGACTTTTTACTTTTTTCAGGATATGATTGTGGTGAGACTCATGACTCGTAGCTGGCAGACGTATCTCAGCATGACGGGCGGTGTCGAGCACTGGGGCGCGATGACGAGCCGAGCGAGTAGCGACTCATAACGAACATTTGACTCAGAAGTGTGGCTCATGATCGGCTCGAGTTTGAAACCAGCCAGGGACGGGCCAGCCATTGGCACTACGATCTTCGGACTCAGAAGAGTGACTGCAGAACATTGGGCTCGGACGCTGGAACGGATGTGTGCGGGGCGTTACTCTGACGAGGTGGCTGCTGAGGTCCTCTTGCACGACAAGAGGACAACGAAGGAGGGCTGAAGATGAAGATGACTGAATGGATGCAATGCAAAGACAGAGACCGCTGGTCGAGTCGGATGTGTCTGAGTTGAGGTATAATACAAGCACGGTGATATGCTAGGAGAACGAGAGCCTTGGCAAACGGGCACGAGTTGGACAGGTTCGGTGACGCATGAGGTGCACGACATGCCTGATGTGAGAGAGACGTGGCCGGGTTAGTCGGTGTCCATGCCCATGGTCATGCCAGAGTCGCCAGCACCAACCAGAGCCGATTTTGGCTTGGCAGAGGTTGCCTTGACCTTGATCTTTTCGCTGGATGTAGAGGCGGTGTTCTTGGCAGCATCGATGGATGCGCGGAGGTGAGCGTTGCGGTGGACGAGGAGACGGTCGGCTTCCTTTGCTTTGGCCTTGACGCCGGCCTTGGCCATGCGAGCCTTGTAGAAGGCAATCTCTCTGCGCGTCTTGATCTCCTGGATGCGCTTCATGGCGTGGAGAGTGGTGGCGACGAGCTCGCGGTCGTAGCGAACGGGGACGTTGCGCTTCTTCTCGAACTCGAGCGTGGAGTCGACGGTCATCTCCTTGCCGTTCGCCTTGCGGAAAGCCTTCGTCCAGCGAACCTTGCGTGGGTTTCGCTTCAGCTTGAAGTTCTTGTGGCACTTGGACTTGCAAAACTTGAAGATCTTTGCATCGTTACGGACAAAAGTGATACCCTTGCCTGGGTAGCAGGGTGCGGAGCAGAAGAAGCAATGTTCGATCCTCATGGCGGCGAGTGTGGATCGAGGTTACTTCCGGAAGGAAGGGCTGGAGTGTCGGGACTGGAAGGATGATCCAGAGTCGTGGCTCTGAAGATGATTCGGTCGGAGGGTGGCGGACACGCAGTGATCAAGAGGTCGATAATTGGCGATGGTCCAGACAGGCCAAGCCCAGCTATACGTGCGATCAAAGGATGTCACGAGACAACGACGTCGGCGACCAGCGTATGACAGAGTCGAGGACGATGGATGGTGACGGATGGTGACCACAGCTTGTTGGGATGGTGGTGGTGATGTACCAAGGGTCGTTCGGAGGGTTCCGACAACCCTTTGACTGTCACAGTGCCCTTTTCCCAAAAAATTCAAAAACTTCTTCGCTGTGAGGAAAAAAAAAAAAAAAAAAAAAAAAAAAAAAAAAAAAAAAAAAAAAAAAAAAAAAAAAAAAAAAAAAAAAAAAAAAAAAAAAAAAGAGAGAGAGAAGAGAAATTTCCCACAGTTCAAATCTCGGAAGTCGGCTGTCATCGGCGTGGCTGAAAAGGAATCGGGCGGCTGAGTCGATTCGCTTTGTATTGAAACTGCCCAAAATGTGCGCAATTTCTTGAATCGGTCGAGCCATTCTCAAGCTTCTTTCCATCGAACCATCATCCACTCGAAGGAACATCGATCACGCACAACGGGATGAACGCGCCACTCACGCTGCATCACCACGGTGCGGGCCCAAGCTCGCACTCGTCGCATCGTCCGTTGATCACGCAGCAACGATTGGTGGGCGCTTCAAGTTCCATCCCCGCCGACTTTATCCACAACGAGTTCAGCTTTGAGCAGTACATCAAGGACCATCTCAATGTCAAGCTGGACAACGATGCGCAACTGTGCCCGGACTACTCGGAGAGGCTACAGTGTCCTCGTGGTGCATCGTGTCCACGTCGACACGTCAAGCCGAGCCATCTCAACTTTCTACCGCAAGGATCGACGGCACTGCGCGACCCCAACAAGCGCACGGTCTGCAAGCATTGGCTTCGAGGACTGTGTAAGAAGGGCGACCAGTGCGATTACTTGCACGAATACGACATGCGAAGGATCCCCGAGTGTCGCTTCTACGCCACGTTTGGATTCTGCAACAGCGGTGACGACTGCCTCTATCTGCACGTCGACGCTGCAATCAAGCGGAGGGAATGCGAAAAGTACAACCGAGGCTTTTGTCCCAAAGGTCCGCTGTGCACCAAGAAGCACATTCGGCGCGTTGCATGTCCGCTGTATCTAGCAGGTTTCTGCCCTCAGGGTCTCGAGTGCCCACGCGGACACATCAAGAGTACACCGTCCTCGAGCGCGTCACGGTCCAATTCGCCCATCCTTACGCATCGACCGTTGTCAGCAGCAGAAGCATTCGGCACGGGTGGAGGTGGTCGTGGCGACGAGTATGCGGATGGCGGGGGTATGCAGAGGAATCGTGCACCACCTGGACGATATGGCATGCCAGCCGGTCAAGTGGGTGGAGCACGCGGTGGTGACGAGGCAGCAGGAGCACGCGCGCCAATGGGATATGGCAACAACACCAACGGCATGCAAAGGAGGCCCAACAATGGATTCGGACCACCACCAACGCAAGGAGGGCAACAAGACGGCGGACGTCCTGGATGGCGAAAGGATCTGTCCGAAGTGCTTTGTTTCAAATGTGGAGAGATGGGCCACTTTGCCAACATGTGTCCCAATCCAGCACTTCCAGGCAATCGCGGTGGCATCGAACGTGGTCCAGGAGGACAAGCACGCCAACGAGATCGACCACGGCCATATTAGCCATTGCAGCTATCACTCGTTTTTACACTGTACTTCTACTCATCCAATTCAAGAGCGGTAGCATGATCTCCCCAATCGAAGCTCGTTCAGACTGTCTGTAAATTTAAATTTACTGTACCATTCGTTGCAAAGCAAAGCAATCGGTAGAATTTGTCAGGCAGATCCCCCGCAAATCTCTCCGCTTTATTTATTTTTTATTTTATTTTTGAAATTCGCCTTTTCGGTGCGCACATTTTGGGTGGTGGTCGGCTACTCCGCGTTCCGCATTCGAAGCGCACTGGCTCCTCGTCGGAGCATCCGATATGCCCTTTTTCGTTTGCCTTTGATCAGTCACACATTGTCTGCTTTCGAATCAATCACACACTTTCGACTCAGCCTTTTCCTTATCATCACCGCCACCGCCACCATCGACACCACCATCTCATCCGTCGAGAATCGATCACTGGAATACGCTGGACGAACGACAAATGGCGACGACGCCGCCGCGCATCGAGCTTTGAGCGCATTAGCGCTCTTCTCTTCTCTTCTCTTCTCTTCTCTTCTCTTCTCGCTTCTCAAAATGCCCGCGGACAGGACTGCATCGCAGCAGCATGAGCAGCAACAGCATCCTTATCGTCATGATGAGCTCGACGCCGAGTCCAAGCCTCCCGTCAAACAGTCGGCGAGACGCAGAGCATATGCCAAACGAAGCTGTCTCAAGTGTCGCGAGAAGAAGGCGAGATGCGAACTCCCAGACGAAAGCCTTCACGTGCCTTCATCCATGACACCGCTCACCAACCATCTCGCCTGTCATCGATGCAAGGTTCTCTCTCTCGACTGCGTTGTCTGGGACGGCGATCGCAAACGAAGGCCAAAGCTCTCCTCTCCCGGCCCCAACAAGCCATCCTCTTGTTCAAACACGACCATCGTCAAGGCCAAACCCAGCTCGAGCTCTTCTCGTCTGCCCTCGTCTCCACCTCGCAGTCCCGGATCTCTCGAGCAACTCGCTGCTGCTGCTGCGGCTCGTCTCTCGGATCAACGCTCCGCCTACCACGATGCTCCCGACCTGTCTTCTCACGCTACTTCTAGCTCCAACGATGCTGCTAGCTCCAGAGAGGCCGCCTCCACCCTCGCATCCGTCCAATTCTTCAACCCGATCCCCGACGACGCAACAACTCCTCTGTCAGCATCTTCTACGCCTTCTGCACGCCCAATCGAGCGTTTCTCTATGCGTGCCAGCTCGTCTGCCACTCACATCAAGCCTCCCACCCCTGGCTCAGCATCCTCGCCCAACAACAACAACAACAACAACAACAACAACAACAACAACAACACCTCATCCATGCCAACCTCTTCTTCCAAAGTTCAACCTCCTGGACGCACATGGACCTCGCTCTGGAGACCTCTCTCGGTTCTCATCGACTACGCCGCCCAGCAGCCCAGCTTCACCGCCTATCTTGTCTCTCGCATCGACCGCAGTCTCACCGATCTCGACATTCTCAACCTCATCCCACGCTCCACTCTCTCCTACCTCCAACCTTTCCTCAAGCCTTACCTCCTCTGGCATCCGCATCTGCCCGGCTTGGATCAGATGTATGCCGATCATCGCAAGCGCCCCACCGTCTCGAGCGCGCTTCTGCTCAGCTCCATGTGCCTCGTTGCTTGCCGTCACGCCATGCCCCTCACCGACCCGCTGGCCATCCAGCTCTCCACCCTTGTCGACCAGCTCGGCACCCAGATTCTGCTCTCGACGCCCAGAGACATGTACACAGTGCAGGCGCTCGAACTGCTCCTCGCACACGAACCTTCCCTCGTCGGAACCAGCGTTGCAGCATCGGCACAGGCAGAACGAGGCAACGGTCTGCTTGGCGAATCTCTTCTCGCCGCCGCCCTCACTATCGCTAGAGGCCTCGATCTCGACAAGGCCATCGACAGCGTTGTCGACCTTTGCAGTCGTCCTCAGCCCAACGACCCCAAGCAGGCGCAACAACGCCGCGACTTGCTTGCCAAACACTTGGCCGGCGCCTCGCTCTGGCAGTCATTGAGCATCTGGGAGGGTCACTTCTCCTTTGTCAACTCCACTGTTCGTCCCATCCAGCTCAACGACCTCACCGCAAAGGCCCAAGCCATGGTGGCCATCGACAATGATGGCCGCAAGATCGAGCGCATGCAACGCGATCCGTTCCAGTCCATCGAAAAGCGCTTCCCCGGTCTCGACGAAGATAGCGTCCTCCGCTCCGCCGGCCGTACCGGTCTCGTCTATCGCCTCAAGGCCATGGCTCGCTTCCACGACACCATCGCTGGCATGTATCGCATCCTCGCTTCGGCCACAAAACCAGAGCTAGACTCGACTGCATCGCTCACGCCCACCACCCCAGAGACGCGCCAGCAGATTCTTGACTTGCTCACCTCATCGTCGCAGCAGCAGCTCTTCTGGCAGGCTGCAAAAGCACAAGCTTTTAGCCCCTTTGCCAGTGTGCGACCCGCCCTGCTGCTCGAAGACTGGGCCACCATGGAGTCGTATTCGCTGCAAGAACTCTTGCCGTGCTTGGCCATCTGCGCTTTCATGACCGGCGAGCTCAACCACGGCTTTTCTGCCAACGAGATGGTCGACGCACTCCGATACGATACCAGCTTTACCGCCCACGCCTCCATCATCTCGGAGCGTAGAGATACAGAGACGCACAACTTGCTCAGCGTTTTCAGCCTGTTTGATCGAGGTCTCGGCTATTCGCAACCCGACATCTTGACTCGAGGTGGCGCCGCTGCATCCAAGAAGCAGCGCGGTTCCCTTTGGATCGAAGCCACCGGCGCTCCTCTGCTGCTCACCACCGCCTTCGCCACCGATTGCTGCAAGACTTTCCTCGAGAAGACCGCCTGCTCTCTGCACGGCTTTGACTTTCTTCCCGTCACCGTCGACATGCACATGGGCATGATGATCAACGCACTTCACCGGCTCGATGAATGCGACCGCAACGAGTATCTGCCGCCCGTTCGGCCCAAAAGAAGCAGCATGCCGCCGCCGACATCCGCTGGCAGACGCCTGCTCAGCCTACCTCCTGATCTCACCGAGTCCAAGGACCAAGTCACGCCCGGAAAGAGCATCTCCCAAATTGGTGTCCTCTTCATCGAGGAGATGGTGCAGGTCATGCAAAAGTGGAAGCTGGGTGCATCTCTGCAGAGAACCGTTCCGCTGCAGTATCGTCATTTGCTCACCAAGGCGTCGACGCCAGCGTCGCCTACAGCAGATCGGAAGCCTCAGCCTGTGTCGACTGACACCTCCGGCTCCGCTGCGGCGGCTGTTCAACCGTCACCCAAGCCAAGCACAAGCGCACAAACATCTCACCAGCCTGCACCGACGCTCCAACAGGATTCTCATGCCGCTTCGACCCAGTTCGCGCCTCACTCGAGCAGCAGTACTACTGGCATCACTGGCAACGACCACCAAGCGCATCAGGGTCAGACTGCCTCTTTTCCTCAGAGCTTTCAAGCTAGCTTCGTTTCAGGCTTGCCACAGCAACAGCAGCAGCAGTCCAATCTCACTGCACCCAACGGCGGTCACGGAGGCATGTTCGATATCCCCATGTTTGATTTGTTCGGTCCTGCCTCGACCACCGACTGGACCAACAACGTGCCTTGGTTCGATCCAGTCGACAATGGTGCCTCTGCTCCGGCCGCCTTGTCTTTGCCCAGCTTTTCCAATGGACATGCAACCACATCACAGTGGAGTCAGTACCCGCAGCAGCAACAACAACAACAACAACAACAACAGCCACAGCCGCCCACGTTGCCGTCGCCGCTTCAGAACACGTGGCCTGCGTCGCAAAGGAAGCGAAGCGTCGATACTCTGCCTCCGCTCCAATATACCTCGACGCCGACCACTCAGACCAACAACATGTACAATGCTGGCTATGGCGGATACTCTGGCTACGCTCTGCCCAGTCCGAACTCGTACGGCGAGCAAAGCGGTGGCTTTACAAGTCATCCTCCGATATCCGGCAATGGTGCTCTCCATCAGCATCATCAGCAGCACCACCACCAGCAGCAGCATCAGCATCAGCACCATGCCTTCCAGCAGCAACAACAACAACAACAGCAGCAGCAGCATCAACAGCCGCTGCCGCCCCATCGATCCTTCTATGATGGCGGCGCTACTCATCATGGAGGCCGGTAGACCAAGACTGGAATGAGCTCCTTTTGTACACACACCTACACTTTTTTTTTTTTTTTTTTTTTTTTTTTTTTCAATTGTATTCTACATGCACTGTTTGCCCCGTTTCCATCATTAAGGGGTTCATCGAGCTTCTCCGCGAGGGAAAGGATGTGTGATGAGCTGTTTCGACGTGCTCACTTGATTCGATGCAGACGATCACAACGACAGGACGAAGAGTTGTCTTGAGTTTTCGGTTCTGAATTGCGTGTGCAGATGGGTATGTTTGTGGATATGATGCTTTAGGAGTGTGGACGGTTGAGGGGACAAGATGATTCCTTCTAGAGATGGAGAGAGAGAGTGTGTGTGAAAGAGCATCACTCGGGACGAATGCCAGGCTGGACGCTCTGCATGAGCATCTCGACCTCCCAGCGCAACCTGCTGCACCACAGATCCAACGGGTGATCGCTCTTATCCTCGCCAAACGGGTCCTCGATCTCGCTGCTGATGCCCTCTAGCCCGATGAGCATCATGCTGAACACGGTGGTGAAGGGGATGACCTTCCAGCGCAGTTCGCCGACGAGCGCGAGCGGTAGCGTGAGCAGGTAGACGAAGCACGATTGCTTGAGATGGATGGCGTAGATCAAGGGAGTCGGGGTGGTGGAGATGCGCAGCATGGAGGCGGAAAGGTTGGAGAGCTGGAGCAGCTGGGTGTTGAGCAGCGAGAAGCCGGCAGGGCCGAGGTCGTCGAGCAGGCCAGCGCGGCGGGCGGAGGCGAGGTAGGTGTGCAGCTCGGCGAGGATGCGTTGCGGCAGAGACAGGGCGTGAAGGTCGCTGCTGGTCGTGTCGGTGTGAGAGGACGGCAGCAGGGGAGACGTTTCTGAGGATGTCGCCGCTTGTTCAAGGTCGTCGTCGCGTCGGCTGTCGTTGCTGTGCTTGCCATCCACCGTATTAGCAGTACGAACCCATTCATGCGGCAAAACATCCTTCAAATCCGCCCAGTGCGTCCCCTTCTCTCCCCGCAACTCATGCTTGACCGCAACCATAAACGCAGCCAACAGCCTCAACGCACGCTTCTTGCGCTGCAGCCTCCACTCTCTGCGATCAACCTCTTTATCCGCATCGACATTGACCCAAATCACAGTCGCCAGGCTGCGCGCCGTCGTACTCGCATCCTGCCACAGCTTCCTGCCCTCGTACCAGCGATCGTAACTCGTGCTGTTGCGAAACACCAGCAGCAGCCCCACCACAACCGAAAGCGAGCTGGTGATGGAAAACGACGTAGTCCAGCGCTGCTCCCACACCAGATCGGCCGCCGCAATCACCGTGGCGTAGAGCGTCAAGAAGAGGACCGAGGGCAGGATGCGCGGCAGCACGGAGCCAGAGACGCGGAAGCAGTCGAGCACAAACGACATGCGCGAGAGTCGCGGTTTGGCGTGCTCGCGTTGCTGTTGGGCGGTGTAGAGGTGGAAGGCGGTGGATGCGAACGAGGAGGTGGATGCCGAGGTGGTCATGGTGGGGTGTGGGGTTGTCATGGTCGCAGTGGTACCCAGCCCGGGCTGCTCGGCAGCTGGTCGTGAGATCGAGTTGCGATGGTCTTCAAGACAAAGCAGCGATTAGGACCGCAATGATGAAGGCAATGCGTGATGGCATGAACCGTGCGTGCGTGCATGCTGGCTTGCTGGTTGGCGAGACACTTTTTTTGGCGTTGCTGCAACTCGCTGGCAAATTAGATTTTTTCGAGCCGAGAGGAGGGCGCGTTTGCAGCGCGTGTCGAAGTGGGCGATTGCGTCTCGCGTTGATTGGGGACGCTACAAAGCACCCCACAGCTTGAACGTCCTGCCCCATTCGCCGCTAACGAGCATTTCGCCATCCGAGCTAATGTCGACGCTCATGACTCTTCCGCCGTCTCCACTGAGCGTGCGTAGCAGCTGCCAGTCGTCGGCGGACCATATGCGAACCATGCCATCGTAGCCCGAGGTGGCGAGGTAGAGGCCGTTCCGGCTGATTTCCTGGTCGCCTTGCGGTGCAAAGGGCGAGGTGCGATGCGAAAGAGAGCGGAAGAAGCGTACGTCCGAGACGGACGACTTGTGCGCTGGGATGGTGTAGATGGATTTGAGTGCACGCATGTCCCAGATACGGACGGTGTCGTCGCCGCTCGCCGTGGCAAGCTGGTATCCGTTGGGTGCAAAGTCGATCGAGAGAATCTCCTTGGCGTGTCCGTCGAGCACCATGGCCGTTCTACCTGTGCGCATGTCCCACACTCTACCGATGGCGTCGAGCCCTCCGCTTGCCACCAATGCACCGTCGTCTTGAAACTCGACCGAGTAGACTTCTTTGCTATGCCCTTCCTGCACGGTGAGGCATTGAGAGCTGGCGACATCCCACAGACGCCATGTGCCGTCGAACGAGGCACTCGCCACATAGTCGCCTGTGGGATGGAAGGCGGTCCTGGCTACACGCGCCTCGTGTCCCTGGAGCGTGGCCAGCGGTCGATCGCTTTCGAGACTCCACAGGCAGACGGAAGCATCGCCCGCTCCTGACACAAGGTTGACAGCCGAAGCGTCTTGCGATAAGGTAGCTCGCGGATGCCATGCTAGCCCGCCCACTTTGTCGTTATGCGCCCGAAGGGTGAGTTTGTGGTTGGCGCTGGGCACGTGCCACAGCTTGATGCTGCCGGACCAGCTGCCTGTTGCAAGCAGTTGCGAGTTGGGTGCGAAACGGGTCATGGATACGGGACGGTCGTCGCCAATCTGGGAGCCGAGGTTGGTGTAGCTCTTGATGGGCTCGAACACTTTGGAGCGCAGTTTGACGATCGAGGCGAGTGGGACGTTGGCATCTTTGCGTTGGCTCGCCAGCCTCTTCTTAGCACGCTGGAGTGAAAAGCAGGCGATCTTTCGACGTGCATCGACGAGAGCGGGTGAGCCTTCGGTGTAGAACTCTTCGTCTTCTTGGTCGTCGTCGTCACCACTTTCCGAGTCGCTCGTGCTGCCGTGCTGTTGTGAGTCGTCTTGTGAGGAGGGCTGTTGTTGCAGTTGTCGAGCAATGATCTGGCGCAGACGTTCACGACGGTCCATCTCGCGTTCACCAAAGCAGGTGATGGGCTCGCCCAGTTGTCGCAACCGCAACCTCACTTTGGGATCCGAGGTGGGGATGGCAAGGTTCCTCGCCAGCTTGCGTGCATCGAGCTGAGCGGACAGGGCGGCATCGGTGGCAGAGTAGCCGGCGTTGGAGCGGGACGAGAGCAGGTCTTCGATGGTGACGCCTGACGTGGTGGCGGGTGAGGCAGCGTCGACGTCCATCTTGTCGCCCGACGTCGCCATTTTAGAGCAAGGCTGAGTCGATGTGATGGTTGAGAGTGAAGATGATGATGATTCATAGGCTGAATCGGATGCAAATCCGAAGAAAGGTTGCAGCAGAAGCAGCAGCAGCATCAAACCCACTTTGGAAGAGCCGACAAATTTTGGAAGCCCGAGTTCCGATTTGCTACAAAAACACGCCAACGCAGCGCGGCAGAAGAAAGCAAAAGAGCAACACACACGGCGAACCACGCGTCTGTTCGGCACACGCCCCGAATGCAGTTACTCTTCCATTCAATCACACACACACACACTGCTCAGCACAGCCTTGTCTCTCTCTTTCACAGTCACAGTCTGAGCAAGAGTATGAGAATCACAGAAGTCTGTTCTTCTGGCGAGTCGGCACATCCGTGCTAAAGCTGAGTGGAGCCGAGATGAGCTCAAATTGGAAGAAAGGCAGAGTCGGGCGGCGAATTTGGTTTGGAAAAATGACTGTGCGAGCGAGAGAGCGAGTGTGAGAGAAGAGAGAGAGGAAAGAGCCAGCAGAGCAGAGCAAAGCTACTGCCAACTTGACTCACGACCATCTTCTTCTCTCCCATCGCCTCATCCGACACACACACACACACACACACACAGAGTGATCGATCCCTCGTCGCCAAGCATGGACGCTTCAAAGGCGCAAACACTGCGCTCTCGTCGCAACGACGGCACTGACATCGCTGCGACCACTCAGCCCAATCACAGCAGCCACCACGACGGCGACCACGACGATTCATCCAAAACTCGCATTCGATCTCAATGGGGTGCCATTTCTCCAGATGTACACTCGCACCCAGCCGACTCCATCATCATCCTGGCCCTCTTCATTCTCGCAGCCGCTCTACGCTTCTACAGGATCTCTTTTCCTGACCAAGTCGTTTTCGACGAGGTGCACTTTGGCAAGTTTGCAGCCTACTACCTCCGACGCGAATTCCACTTTGACGTCCACCCTCCGCTCGCCAAGCTCATCAACGCCTTTGGTGGTTACTTGGCTGGCTTCGATGGCCATTTCGAATTCGATCAGATCGGCGACAAGTACCTCGAGAACAAAGTCCCGTACGTTCGCATGCGTGCCGTCCCCGCCATCATCGGCAGTCTCCAAGTTCCCCTCATCTACGCCATCATGCGTCAGAGTGGCTATGCTCCCGTCATCGGCGTCTTCAGTGCTGCGCTGCTGCTCTTTGACAATGCGCACATTGCACAGGATCGACTCATCCTCCTCGACGCGCCGCTCATCCTCTTCATGATGCTCAGCCTCTACTCGTACGTTCGCTTCTACAAGCTTCGCTACAACGAGTTCAGTGCGCAATGGTGGGCTTGGCTCATGGCCACTGGAGTCAATCTGGCCTTGACCATGAGCTGCAAGATGGTCGGTCTTTTTACGTTCATGACGATCGGCAGCGCGGTCGCTTGGGATCTCTGGAAGCTGCTCGACATTCGACGCGGTCTCGAGATCGAGCATGTCGCGCGCCACTTTTTCGCGCGCTTCTTTGCGCTCATCATCCTCCCCTTTGGCGTCTACCTCTTTTGGTTCTGGGTGCACTTCGCCATCCTCATCAAGAGCGGTCCCGGCGATGTCTTCATGAGCTCGCAGTTCCAACAGACGCTCACCGGCAACCCCATGCTCAGCAACGCTCGCGACATTCAGTACTTTGACAAGATCACGCTCGTCCACAAGAACACCAAGGCTTTCCTGCATTCGCATCCGGAACGATACCCGCTCAAGTACGATGACGGACGCATCTCGAGTCAAGGACAGCAGGTCACCGCCTATCCGCACAACGACACCAACAACATCTGGCAAATTGTGCCCACCAAACCCATCCCCGACAACGACGCCAAGGGGCGCACTGTCCAGCACAAGGACACCATTCGACTGCTCCACATCAACACCGACAGCTACTTGCTTACTCATGACGTCGCCTCCCCACTCATGGCCACCAACGAAGAGTTCACTACGCTCCCGGCCAACGACACCTCGCGCTATGACGACACGCTCTTCGAACTCTTTCTGGATGAAGCGGACGGCCCGGACAAGTCGGTCAAGAGCAAAGCGTCGTGGTTCCGACTGGTGCACAAGAACACGCGCGTCTGCATGTGGACACACGGCGAGGCGCTCCCCGATTGGGCCTTCAACCAGCAAGAGGTCAACGGCAACAAGAATGCCATGGACAAGACGTGTCTATGGTATGTCAACGACTTGACGCCAAGCCCGGACAGCCCTGATCTGGAGGATCGCCTGAAACCTCTGCCGCCTCGCAAAGTGGTCAAGATGAACTTCCTCAAAAAGTGGCTAGAGCTGCAACTGCAGATGCTGCAGCAGAACGCCGGCTTGACCCAGAGCCATCCGTACGCTACAGGACCCATCAACTGGCCCTTTTTGCTTCAAGGCATTTCCTTCTGGACTCGCGACGAGGGGCAACACCAGATCTACATGATCGGCAACCTCGTCTCATGGTGGGGCACCATCCTCAGCATCTCGATCTTCGTAGGCGTACTGGGCGCCGATCTGCTCGCGCGTCGTCGGGGCATCTACCCTATCCCCAGCGCCGTGCGCAACAGGCTGCACAACTCGACCGGCTTCTTCGTGGTCGCATGGGCCTGTCACTACCTGCCCTTCTTCCTCATGTCGCGCCAGCTGTTCATTCACCACTACCTGCCAGCACACGTATGTGCGTGCTTGGTGGCCGGCGGCGTGCTCAACTTTGTGGCGAGCGAGACGATCCAGTTCCCCATCTCGAAACCGGGTCCGCTGCTGACGGCGAGACACTATAGACCGAGGATGGACAACGTGGTGCCGCGACAGGCTCGGGCGGTGATGGGCGTGTTGGTGGCGGCGCTCGTGGTGTGCTTCTGGTGGTTGAGCCCGTTGACGTACGGAACACCGGGGTTGACGACAGCGGAAGTGCATGCGAGGCGGCTGCTGCCTTCGTGGACGCTGCACTTTGCCAAGTAGGTGCGAAGACGCAAGAAGTCAGACACACACCTTTGTAACCCATTCGAACACACAGCTACAAAAGACAATGAATTGCACAACAAGGAAAACATGTGCTGGATTTGCGTTGCGTTGGGTTGCGATACTACTCCAACCTCTGGTCACCGTCACCCTCGCGAATTGTTGTGAAATTGAGCGTCTCGACGTTGCCTCTGCCCTTGATCTCGGATTGGATGAGCTCGTTGATGGTCTTGAGTGCACCGGGGTCGATGGAGGCGATCAACTCCCAACCGTCGGACCAGTCTTCATCTTCGACCTTGTCGGTGAGGGGGATGAGTTTGTCTTTCAATTTCTTGCCGTCCTTGTTGGGCATGGTGATGCGGATGCGCATGCGTGCACGTTCGATGGGGATGGTCTGCTTTTCTTGCAGTAGGCGGATGACGTCGAGAGCCTGCTGTTTTGCGCTTCTACCCGTCTTGACCGAATAGTGAACGTCGTGCATGGCCTTGTCGATCATACCCACGGTATACGGACGTTGACTGGCCGGATCGACGCACTTGTCGGCCACCTGCGTCGCAATGTCCTTCCAGGTATTCGAGAGCTCGTGCTGCCTCTCCTTGTCGCCCACCTGCAACTCGCCCTTCTTCAAAATCTCGATCAAGATCTTGGATGTCTCTGTTGTACCAAACGCCTTTTGCAAATCGTCCGATGGCGCAACCTGTCCCTTGCTGACATTGACAAAGACGTTCTCGATCTGAACCACTTCATCCAGATCCGTCTCGACACCGGTTCGCCATTCTCGCACCTTGTTCTTGTAGCAGGCGATCTCGAAGCGCTTCCCACCCTTTCGCAAACGCACGATCGAGACGTTTGTGAGTTTGATCTGGTTGGCCGGTTGAAAGACGGGCATTTTCAGCGCGTATGGGATATGGTGGTTGTAGCAAAAGTCAATACAATACAATACGAAAGCTCCAAAAAAGGCTCAGTTAGTTGAAGGGTGCTGTTGATTGATGATGATTGACGTGAGTCTAGCTAGTTACAGGGAGGAATTTTCAAATTTTCAAATTTCCTGGGGGGGAAAGAAAAGAAAAGCGGTCCCCTAGAGCGTAAGTTAGTGGAGGCTGGTGTCATGCTTAGTCAGCCAAAGATAACAGGGTGAAACCGTCGAGATTGGACCCTTGACAGATGCAGCACATGTTGCTCGCCACCACAATCATTACCACTGCCATCTGCCACTATCACGCTTGTGGCCCAACAACAACGACGATGGGAGCCGAATCGAAAGAGCATTTGCTACACGATCTCGAGTCGGGTGTTGCTGCGTCGCCATCGCCATCACCATCGCATCGCACGCCGTCGATCTGCCTGCCACCACTGGCACTGCTTCGACGCAAAAAGCTGCTGGTAGTGGTGCTGCTTTTACCCGCAATCTACTTGCTGCTGCTGTACAACGGCACAGGCACCTCGCCCTTCGACACGCAAGCAGGCACACGCATGCTGGATGCACTGCACAACGCATCCCCTGCCATCAACCAACTCGTCGGCAAGCTACCCGGAGTAGCAGGTGCGCACCACCACTACGACGATGCGCACCTCGACAAGGACGGGCACCTGCACAATGCGTTGCTCGACAGCATGCACGTCGAAGGCACCGCCGAGCTGACTGCACTGAAGCACAAGCTCGAGCACGATCCGAACACCGCTGCTGCAGCTGCTGCGAGTAAAGACGTGGATCTGGCGCTGCAGCTCAACGAGATGTCCAAGTTCGACGCGCGCGACGAAAGCGTCATGCTGCTGCTGCTCGCGCTCCAGATGAAGGGCTACACGGTAGGCGAGGACTGGCAGGAGGTGTACTTCGATCGTGCGCCTCTACAGCAAGGCGTCTTCGCTAAACTCAACTCGGGCCCGGATAACAAGTTCACGCAGCTGCTCGCCAAAGTGGGTCTGCCCAAGAATACCTCGAGCGAGTTCTCGATCCTCAACGACGCCCACCAGCTGTACCTCCTCTCACGCCAAGACTGGGTGAGCAAAGTGCGCCCCACACTCGGCCTCACCGTGTTCAGCAAGAGCTACTGCCCCTACTCGCGAAAAGCAAAGGCGCTGCTCACCTCGCTCAACGCTACTTTTACGGTATACGAGGTCGACCTCAGACCAGACGCACACGAGCTGCAAGCACTTCTGGCCAAGCTGACGGGCCATACGACGTTCCCAACGGTGCTGGCGAGGGATCGGCTGCTGGGCGGCAACGACGATGTTCAGGATCTGCACTCGATTCATGCGCTCAAGAGTATTTTGGAGTCCGTGGGTGCGTTGTGAGTGGCCGTAATGCTAGCTGCTGTTATGTGTAATATACCCTGCTTCCCTTGTTTGCTTAGCGGTTGTGATTGTGGATGATCATGTCGAGTCAAGTACTGCTGATGACCATGACGATGAGCAAAAGAATCGCAAAAAAAAAAAAAAAAAAAAAAAAAAAAAAAAAAAAGAAAATAAGGAACCAAAAAACTTCGTCCACAACTTTCTGTCTCACCCCCACCACCAACAAAACAGCCCAAAATAAACCCACCCCAAACAGGGC
>JALCCG010000233.1:0-33742 GCA_023212695.1 Sporisorium sorghi | reverse complement strand
AAAAAAAAAAAAAAAAAAAAAAAAAAAAAAAAAAAAAAAAAAAAAAAAAAAAAAAAAAAAAAAAAAAAAAAAAGAGGATGCAAAAAGAGGCTGTAAAAAATCTCTAAAACCAGCAAGAGCAAGCGTCTCGCCATCAGGCACATTGCGTGCGCGTCAGTTATATGAAGCGCAACACAGAGGTGCTTTGCGGCCTCATGCACGGAGCATCCGATGACCTGCTTTGAGCCTTGAGCCATTCGTGACAAGCAGAGAGAGAGAGAGAGAGAGAGAGAAAGATGAGGTTGACATCAAACGAGGCAGCGCGGGAAAGGCGTGCTTGACTGGAATCAGGGTTCGGGTTTGCATCTGCGTCGATCCACGTTGCAATTCTGCTTCTCTCGCTCTCTCTCTGTTTCGCGCACACCCCGCGCTGGTTCGGGTGCACGTCAAGGCTTCTCGGCCGCCGCGTTTTTCTCACCATTGCCCCACAATGGCTAATACGCACCTCAAACGAGCCTTTCGACGACAAACAGTGGGTGCTGAGCCTGCAATCTGACCTGGTGCGAGTGTGCTGCGCCATGGAAGATTGCGCGGGCTTCCATGCCTGTCTACGCCCAGCTGCTGGCCCGAAACGTGACAGTTGATTTCGGCAACGGTTTCGAATTTCGCGATTTGGGCGGGGAACCTGGGCTGAGCAGAAAAGCAGCAGCAGGCTGCAAGCCCTTTCTCTCTCTGTCTCTCTCTCTCTGTCTCGCGCGCTCCCTCTTCCGCTGGCTCAGCCCAGACCGCGTCTAAAAAAAAACTGAAAGAGCGTCTTGCTGCTTACTCGTCGGCCATCAATCCGACTCTCCACCACCAATCGCTTCTATCCAGCTGACCACCATCAGCAGCATCGGCATCTCCGTACTGCATTCTCCTCTATCTTCACCCATCACCGCCATCTTGCTACGGGCACTCCGATCAAGCGATCAGTGAGCTCATCGGAGCATCGCCAACAGGGCAGAACCGACTGAGCTTGGCTGGCATCTCTATACTCTCTCGATAGCCGGCTTGTTGCGACATTGTTCTCTTTCCGATCGCATTGACTCAGCCGTCTGTGACTCGACAAGATCGACTGCGCATCACCCAGCGATCATCACGGCCTTGATACCGCATCTGCTCGGCCGTCGGCACCAGTCCGAATCATTCCGCATCTCTGCATCTCAGCAGCATCAGCAGCAGCAGCAGCATCAGCACCAACACTCAGCATTCAGTCTCGCCTTTGGCACCATCGATCGCGTAGGCATCAGCTCCATCATGAGCATCTCGCCGCGCCATCGCGCCATCAGCCCGCCCACACCAGCACCATCGCCACAACCCGATCTACACACCTCGATACGCCTCGCCAACAATGCAGCAGCAGCAGCAGCAGTAGCAGCAGCATCGTCCTCGTCTAGCGCAGGTGCGGCGCATGGCCTCGTCGTCGATCCCCACGACCCTTCGCAGCTGCTCAAGCACCTCTCGCTCGTCCTGCCGCAGTACACGCAGTCCGCACGCTTCAAGCTTGTCTCTGAGCTTGCCGACCTCTTCAGCCTGCGCGAACTCGCCCATCTCTCGTCGGTCATCACTCCCAGGCTCAAGGTCGATTTCCTTTCGGCGCTCCCCATCGAAGTCAGCCTCAACATCCTCAGCTTCATCGATGACCCGAAAACGCTCGCTCGAGCCAGCTGCGTCAGTCGCTTCTGGAGGAGTCTCGTCAATGATGAGCACACTTGGAAGGTCATGTGTCTCAAGCACAAGTATCGCAGACGTGGCAGCAGCAATGCCGCCGTTCACTCGCTCGATGATCGTCTCATGCGATCCATCACCGGCCCTTCGCTCGCTCACTCCCTGTCTACGCCACGCATCAACGCCGCCAGCCTTGCCGGCTCCTCCTCCTCCTCGATGGCTCTCGTAGCCTCGCAGAACTCAAAGTGCGAACCGAGAACCGCCGTCTCAACTAGCTCGCTCGGCGTCGTGCTTGAACATCCGATCCTTGCCGCCACCTCGACCTCCAGCGACTATGGAGACGATGTCGACGAGTACAACGACGAGGACGACGCAGCCGTGCTCGCATCCTTGTACCAGCGCTATCGCGACCGCGGCCTCGACCCTTCCAACGCACTGCACGAGCTGCGCACCCTCCACGACCTTTTCCTCAGCAAGCAGGATGGTGCGAACGACAGCCTCAACGGGCCCATGTCCGAGGCCGATCTCGCCTTTTACGCTCAGCTCGAAGAGATTGTCCAAGAAGAGAGCAATGCCCGCTACGGAGACGAGAATGCCTCGCTCGACGATGCGGCTGCCGTCGAGTCGAGCCCAGCTGACCTTGCGCTTGCCTCTTCTCCGTCTAGCTCGAGGATGCTCTTTACCCCCAACGCAGACGTCTCGGCCCCTCCAGCCTCGTCTCACCTCGGATGGCTGAGCGCAGGTCCTGCCTCCCAACCCTCGTCCGCCGCCGCCGCCGCCGCCGCCGCCGCCGCCTCTGCCTCTCAGCAACTCAGAGCAGTGGCCTCATCGCCTCCCCCGGCTGCTTCCACCCCCAGCCATGCCTTGAGTGGAGCCTATCGAACCAGTGGCGGCCGTCTTGACCGCTTGCAAGGCTGGCAGCAACATTCGACGCCTGCTGCGTTCACAACGCCTCGTCGCCGCAGCGACGCGGATCTCGAAGCGGACAGCAACCGCATGGCCGCCCACGACTCGGACGAGGCGATGGACATGGACGACCAGGACGACCTCGCCTCTGCCGTCGCACCTTCCTCCTCCTCCAACGACGCACCCCACCTGCGTCCCATCGGCCAGCCTCCCAATGCACCCCTGCTGGCCTCGCTGCCCCGCCACGACTCGCCTACCGGTCGATTCTCTGCATCCGTCGCATCTCCCTCTGCTGCCACGCAAGCCGCCGCCGCCGCCAGCAGAGGCAGTGCAAACACTTCGTCATTGGTGCCAGGTCCTCGTGAGCCGCGCCGCAACCCAGTCCATCGCAGCGCTGCTGCACAGGGACGCAGGAGATCCGAGTCTGCTGCAGACAGGGACGATCCCGATGCGCTCGCTGGTCTCAACCTGCTCGGCACGTCCGCTCAGCGATCTCCCGTGCAGGAGCGTCAGTCCAACGCCGGCCCATCGCGCCATTCCATCTCTCCAGCCACGGCAGCACACGTTCACCGCCATCGATCCGCCAAGTTGCCCTTCAGCTACCGCACCCACTTCAAGATGGCCTACCTCACCGAGTCCAACTGGCGCAAGGGCGGTCGACTCCAGACGCAGCACGTCTCTGCCGATGCGGGCCACGTCGTCACCAGCTTGGCCATCGATAGCGAATGGATCGTGGTCGGCATGGCCAACTCCAAGATCCACGTGTTTAGCGCAGAGACCGGCCTCTATGCGCACACGCTGCTCGGACACGATGCAGGTGTGTGGTGTCTCACGCTCATCAGCCGCACAGGCAAGAGCAGAAGGCACGCCGATGCGGCGGCTGCAGCATCCGAGCGAGGCAAGGGCAAGATGGTCATCACCGACCCCGAGGACGGCAGCGGTGGCAAGCCTTACCAGGCCGCTGCGGACGGCGATCTGCGCCTCATCCACCACGACCCACGTCCCGATGCTGCGGACATTCTACTCTCGCCCCCCTCGTCCACGGTCGAGCTGTCCGAGGAAGACGTCTTTGGTAGTCGAAGACTCAACTCGTCTGCTTCGAGCACGCCTGCATCTGGCAAAGCGCGACAGACGTACGGTCACGGCGAGACGCTGCAATGGTTCCACAAGGCTCGGCGTGCACTGCGACGTCAGCAAAGCGCAAGGAGAGCTGCAGCGGCAGCAGCTGCGTCTGCATCGGGCGAGCGTCTCGCTCTAGATGGGCAAGACTACAGCCTGGGTGCTGGCGATTCGGACCCCGACCTGTCCATCCGCTCCGAGGGTCCGTCGCTCGTTCATCGCGAGCTGCGTTCCTCGAGTCGAGCACGCACCGAGCGCGAAAACGCCCGAGCCATCGCAGAGGCGGAAGCAGGCGCGATCCGCGACGCTGTCATGGCTGATGGCACGGGTCAAGTGCCACCGGAGCTCGCTGAACAGATCCGTCGCGATGGCGAGATGGCGTCCGAAGCCTTTTCGACGGGCGATGCTGGTCGAGCTGATGGCAAAGAGCGTGCACGCACCGCATCGGCCTCCGGCGGTGCTGCTGCCACCACGCACCTCACCGGCAATGCACTTGGCATGGGCAATCCATGCGGCAGTGTTCTCGGCTACGGCAACACGGATGCCATTGTGGTGAGCGGCGGCTGCGATCGCGACGTGCGTGTATGGGATCTGCGCACGGGCGAATGCAAGCATGTGCTGCGCGGCCACACTTCGACGGTGCGCTGCCTCAAGGTGCTCGACGGCAAGCCGATTGCCGTATCTGGCTCGCGCGACTCGACGCTGCGCGTGTGGAACGTCGAGACGGGCGAGCACGTGCATCTGCTCGCGGGACACCAGCACTCGGTGCGATGCATCGAAGTTGCTGGCAACAAGGTGGCCTCGGGCAGCTACGACGGCACGTGTCGCGTCTGGGACCTCGATACGGGCCGATGCCTGCATACGCTTCGCGGCCACATCCACTACATTTACGCCGTCGCCTTTGACGGCAAGCGTGTGGCGACGGGCTCGCTCGACTCGACGGTGCGTGTGTGGTCGGCCGAGACGGGCGCGTGCCTGGCGCTGTTCCAAGGCCACACGTCGTTGGTGGGTCAGCTGCAGCTGCTGGACAGCACGTTGGTCACCGGCGGCTCGGACGGACGCGTGATCGTGTTCAGTCTCAAGACGTACGAGTGCCTGCACCGGCTGTGCGCGCACGACAACTCGGTGACGTGCCTGCAGTTTGACGAGCGATACATCATCACGGGCGGCAACGATGGGCGCGTCAAGCTGTGGGACTTCAACACGGGCAAGTTTATCCGCGAGATCTGCGAGCCGTGCGAGCAGGTGTGGAAGGTGAGCTACCGCGACGACAAGGTGGTGGTGCTGTGCAAGCGCGGCGAAAAGACGTGCATGGATGTGATCACGTTCCGACCTGCTGCCGACGAGATGTGAGCGAGGGCTCGCTCGTTAAGTTATCTGCGTTTCATTTTGGCATTTCTTGTTGTTCCTTTTTGCATCGCATTTCGATCTCACTCTCTCTCAATTCGCAAGCAAATTCAGTTTCGTTAGTTGATGACGAGAGCTGTGGAAAGAGGCAAGAGACAGGCAGTCAAGACTGAGACGCGCAAAATGTTGATGGCGATGGTGCGATGAGACTTCGATTTGTGCGTGCGAGAGAGTGACAGAGAAAAGAATGCATGAGATGCAAAGTTGATGTGTGGAGATAGCAATGCTAGTCGGTAACGACGAAGCGATTCAGCCTTCGTACTCGTCCAACTCGGCGCCCTTTTTCGAGTAGGCCTCGTGATCCTCGTCTTCATCCTCGTCCTCCTCGTGCTGGCCCTTATTCCCTTGCTGGGCGTCCACCCTAGCGCGCCTGAGCGCGTCGCGATGAAACTCGCCGACCTTGACGATGCACTGGCTCGGAATCACTCCCTTTGGATTCAAGAACTCAAAGTCCGGGCCTTGGAAGACGTCGAGGTAGTTCAACCACTTGCCAAACTCGTACGTCTCCTGCTCGGTTGCGTGGATGCGGTCGTAGATCCACTGCTGCTTGAACGTTTCCATCTGGGCAGTGTGGTGGGTGTAGCTGATCGACTCGCGCAGTTCGTCCTGGAGCGTCGAGTTTTTGCCTGCGTCCTTGTCGTCAGGCTTGTCGGCAGAGGAGGAAGAGGACTTCTTGCGGATGAGCTTGGAGATCTTGTCGTTGTTGTGCCGAATCCTCGTATTGTACGCTTCGAAGATCGGCTGCTCGAGCAACAAGCCCAGACCGGGCGCCTTGGGAATGTGCACGCGCGCCGGCCCAAAGCACTCCTCCACCAACCCCTCCCCCGCGCCCGTCCTCCCGACCAGCACCAGCAGCCCGATCATCTTGCGAATCTGGTGCAGCATAAAGCTCTGCCCATGAAACTTGATACTGACCCACTCCGTTTCCCCGATCACTTTCGGCTCCGAGATCGTCAGCTGCTTCATAAACCGCTGACACGAGCGGTCGCGGAACTCTTTGCCTACGGTAAAGTTGTGGAAGTTGTGCGAGCCGTGGTAGCGCGCAAAGATGCTGCGGATGCGCTGCAGCGCTGCGGCGGGTAAGCGGTACTGCTTCTTGGCGCGCATGTCGGTGCTGAAATCGTGCTGCGTACCGTGCGCCTTCCAGAACGGGTGCTCCACCACGTCGTCCAGACCCGAGCTGCCGCCCTTGGCGCGCTCCTCGTCGCGCATCCTCACCAGCATGGCGTGCATCGTCGACCCCGGCTTGGGCGGCACAAACACATACGTCGGCAACAGATACTCGTACATCCTACTGTCGCAGCTCTGGCGCGCATTGAAGCCGTTCTGCACGCGCGTGATGCCCCAAATCCGTATGAATTCCGGCAGCAACGCATTCACCCGCTCGACCAGCGTCTCGCCTTCGGCCAGCGCGTCCGGCTGCAGGATCAGCTTGAGCGAAAGCAGGTTGCCCGCAGCATGCACCCCGCGGTCCGTGCGCGCGGCACGCTGCAAACCGACCTTGTTCGGGTTCACCGCGTTGTCCGCCGACACAGCGCCCGCGCTGCAGAAGGCTTGGAAGATGTCCCCCTCGATGGTCTTGACGCCCGGATTGATCTGTAGCCCCGAGTAGCCGATGCCGCAGTAGCCGAACTTGACGGCGACTTTGCGTTTGGGCAGACGCTCTGAGGTGGATGAGGAGCAAGGGTCGGCGGTGGAAGTGGAGGTAGAATCGGTAGAGCGTCCGGTGCCACGTCGGTCTCGACGCTCCCACTTTTTCTTGCCGTCGTTGCTGTTGGCGCTGGAATCGAAGCGCGCGCGTTTGGGTGCCGACTCTTCTGCGGCAGCAGGGGTTCCTTCTGACTTGGGTTGGACAGCAGTGTCGGCGCTACTGCTGTCGGTTGTCGCAGGAACAGCTTGCTCGTGGAGCTCGCGCTTGGGCGGGCGAGCATCCCCACCCGCAACAGCGGCAGCCAACTCCTGTCCGAATCGCTCGGTCATACTCTTGATCTTGACAAGCTTCTCTTCGATCGTATCCGAGTAGAGCCCAGTACGCTCAATGGGCACCCGTTGACCTTTGCCGATGCCGAGCGCGACGAACCAGTCTCGAGGTGTTGGAAGCGCAGTGCGAGTGGAAGCGTGGAAGAGGCGGCTGGTTTGCAGTGATGCTGCTGCTGCTGCTGCTGCTGCTGCTGCTGCACGCCACACGGTACGGTGTGGTAGAAGAGAGGGGAGTATGTTGACCGCTCTAAGCCGGGTACGGGGCGGCTGTCAGATAGAGTGTGGCGATATGGTGGTTGATGAGGAGAAAGACATCAAAAAAAATAAAAATAATATATATATATATATATATTTTTCGGCGTTTTCTTTTCTTTTGGTTTTCTTCTCAAAAAGTGAATCGGCCGATGTGGGTCAAATCGGGGCTCGATGATGAACAAGAAGAGAAAAAGAAAAAGAAAAAAAAAAAAAAAAGAAAAGATTTTGAAAGCTGCAACCGCACAACGCGCAACGGCACAGCACAAAGACACTGAGATTGCGCCAAAATCGCACAGAAATCAGACGACCGACCAATGAAAAGTGAATCCACGGTTTAATCGCTTCCGTCACTACCACCACCACCACCACCACCACCACAATGACATCGACATCTCGACCAACCTCGCCTAGCGAGGACGAAAAGCCACACATGAACGGCGATGCCACCGCTGCTCAAGCTTCGTCCTCTTCTGCTTCCACCTCAACCGCACAAGCACAAGAACCATCAGCAGAGGATAAGCAGCAAGCACAACAACTCAAGACACAAGGAAACCAGCACTTTTCCAGCAAGCAATACTCGAAAGCCATCGATGCATTCGCAAGCGCCTACGAGCTCGACCCCACCGACTCGACGTTGCTCACCAACCGCGCCGCTGCCAAGATGAGCCTCAAGATGTACAAGTCGGCGCTCTCGGACTGCCAGCTCGCCAAGGATTTGCAAGCCAAACAGTCGGCAGACGGCGTTGCTCAGCCCAAGACGCTCGTCCGCCTGGCTAGGTGTCACCTCTACCTCGGCAACCCGTCTGGTGCGCTGTCGGTGCTCAACCCGGTCGTGTCTGCGCCAGGCTTGGACGATGCTACGCTCAAGCAGGCCACTCAACTCCAGAAACAGGCCAACAGCGTCGCAGACCGCTTGGCCTCGTTCCAGAGCCTGTCTGCCCAGGGTGACTGGTCCGTGGCAGGCTTCGCGCTCGATCAGGCGCAATCGCACGCCGGCATCTCGGAGGGCGACGTCCCCAACGCATGGAGGATCATGCGCGCCACCGTACACCTGCACAAGAGCAACCTCGATCAAGCCAACAGCGTCGTAGCAGACGCGCTCCGTGCCGACTCGAGCAACCCAGACGCCCTCCTCGTCCGCGCCCGCATCCTCCTCGCCAAGGGCGACATTGCCAAAGCCGTCGCCCACTGCCAAGCCGCGCTGCGTTCCGATCCTGAACAGTCTGGCGCCAGAGATTTGCTCAAAAAGTGTCGTCGTCTCGAGGCGAGGAAGGAGGAGGGAAACACGGCGTTCAAGCAGGGCGACCATGCAGCCGCCGTCGAGCGTTTCACCGAAGCTCTGGCTATTGCCGATGAGAACGCGCAGCGCGATGGGCCCGCGCAAGGGTTCAAGGCGATCCTGTACTCGAACCGTGCCACAGCCAACTCCAAAAACGGCGACCACGCCGCAGCGATCGCCGACTGCGATGCGGCGCTGCAGCTCGACTCGGGCTACGTCAAAGCTTTGCGTACCCGCGCACGCGCCCTGCTCGCCACCGAACAGTACGAAGACGCCGTGCGCGACTTGAAAAACGCCCTCGAGGAGGCGTCCGTCACAGGCGGGCGCGACGCCGAGCAGCTGCAGCGCGAACTGCGCTCCGCCGAGATCGACCTCAAGCGAAGCAAGAAGAAGGACTACTACAAGATCCTCAATGTGGGTAAAGGCGCTTCGGACAGCGAGATCAAAAAGGCTTATCGTAAAGAGTCGCTCAAGCACCACCCGGATAAGGGCGGCGATGAGGAGAAGTTCAAGCTGTGCAGCGAGGCGTACAATGTGCTGAGCGACGAGAACAAGCGCAGGCGGTACGATGCGGGTGCGGACGATTTGGAGCATGATGGCATGGGCATGGGTGGGTTTGGTGGGCCGGGGGGTGTGGAGATCAATCTGGCGGATCTGTTTGGTGCAGGCGGTGGAATGGGCGGCATGGGCGGCGGAGGCTTCCCTGGTGGCGCAAGGAGAGGCGCTCGTCCTCCACCCGGCTTCCACTTTGGTTGAAAAGTACCTCAATGGACTCGGAAAACTGCATCCTCGCCGAGCATCGCAACACGTCGTCGTCGCACCACAACATCCGCGGACACGCGCTGTACCATTGGCTCGTCGCGCAGTTGCCAAGAGTGGAATCGATACCGCACACAGCTCCATGGACGTGTGTGTTTTTTTTTTTTTTTTTTTTTTTTGGCTTTCTGCTGTCTCTCATTCGGTGCGTCTCCGTAGCAGACACGATGCTCGAGCACGCCCGCCCTCGACACCCCCAAGTACCTGTGCAGTGTGGCGCCGGGGCCGGGGTCGCGTTGGCGTGTGTGTGCGAGGGGATTTGAGGATTTCACCGGCGAAGAGGCAGCAGCAGAAGGAGGAGGAGGCGTAGCTGCTCGAACCTGTGCTCTTGTACATCTCGACTTGCTATCTGTGTGAATTTCGATCACTGCTCTCGCACGAGCGTCTGCACATCGCCGGTGGTACGCGGCGGCGGCGTGTTCTGCGAGCACACGAGCAGAAGCGGTGTGTTGAGCGCCTGCACGATGGCGATGCACCGCGTGCGCACGCGGTGCATCGCCATCGTGCGGTCAGAGCGCTCGAGCGGGCTGTCCGGCGGCGTGAGCAGCTCGTCTGAGGATGGTGTGGTCGAGGAGAGGATAGAGGCGAATGTGGCAGACTGGGCGAAATGCCACAAGTCGTCAGTGAAGATCTCGACGCCCTGCAGACCTGCGGAGGCGATGGCGTCGAGCTTGGCCAGCAGTGTGTGCTGCGCCGTGTGGTAGCCGACGGAGTGGGTGAAGATCGAGTATTTGGGGTGGCTGGCTGGCTGCATGGTGCTCGATGAAGCGGTGGCGAGGGTCATTGCGGTTTGAACGACAAACGAGTGTGTTGATGAGAGGGAAAGAGCGATGATGGAGCAGATTGGGGTAGCTGAAGGAGGTATATCTTTCCTCGCCTCGTCTCGTCTCAGTATCGCCCTTGCAACAGCACACCGACGATAAGAGCCTACACCAAGCTCGAGAAGCGCCGACGGCCACCAAAAAAATCAAAATCTCCTCTATGCAGCCGACTCTCGAGTTTCATCAACTGAAAACAAAGTGTCCGATTCAAGGATGCATTTTTCACTTGATATCCATCATGGCACGCACCAAGTCCCTCGCCTGCTCCTCGATCTTGAGCCCAATCGGACCCTCATCGCCTGCCTTGACCGCATACGGGATGGGATCAAAGCTCTCCTTGCCCTCCTCGAACGCCTTTGCCGTAGCAGCCCACATTCTGGCCTGTGCGAGACCTTGTTCGACCATGGCCTCCACCCCACCGATCGCAAACCAGCCCTTCTGCTCTGCAGTGATGAGCAGAGGCGTCATGCGCGGCTTGTAGCACATGTCCAAGAACGGTCGTTTGCTGGGCAGTGGCAGCGCGACGAGCGTCTCGCCCTCGCTGCTTTGAGTGGAAGCCAACGGTGCGTGCGACTCGGTAAAAGCGTGGTACGGTTCGGCAAAGAAGCGATGCGCCAGCGTGTAGACCATCTTTTCGTCGTCTGTCGAGGGCGCAAACGCCGGAATGGCACCCACAGCGCAAGCGACGTGCCCAACCTCGCCAGCGTCGCGCTTCTTGGCCTCGGCCTCGTACGCCTCGACCGAGCGCAGCGGGCGCAAGTCAAGCGAATCGCCAAAATGATCCAACACCGCCTGCGTCTCTTGCGCATCGCGATTGAGCAGATAAATCGGCGAAAGCCCCAGCTGGCTCACCGCATACACCGCAGATCGACACGTGGCCCCCGACCCAATGATAAACGCCGAGTACGTCTTCCCCTCGGCATTGCGCGGAAACACGTAGCGCGCCCGGAACGCCAGCTGCGGATCGAGATACTTGGTCACCCTCTCCTCTCCATTGCACTGCGCCATAGCTCGAAGCACAGCATGCGCGATGCCGAGGTAGTCCGTGTTGGTGCCGACCATCCTCCTCTTGCCGTTGTGCGGTACTGAGATGACGGTGTTGACGGCCTGCGTCGCTTTGCCCGCCTGGCTGAGCTCGTCGATGACGCCGTTTTCGCCGAGCGTGGCTGTGACAGCGACCTTGAGGGGCATGGTGACGCCTGCACCTGCAAAGAGCGGGTCGTTGCGCACAATGTCGCGGAAGTGCGGCTCGTCGATGGTTTTTGTGTCCTTGAGCGAGTAGGTCGGGTAGAAGGTTTGCCGTTCCGAGCCTGGGAAGGCGATGGGCTTGATCGACTGCAGCATCAAGTTCTGGAATGCAGGACTTGCAGAGTGCGAGATGGGGTATCCAAACAGGAAGTATCTGCGTGCTGAAGCTTGGATCTGTTCGGGTGTAGGAGCAGCTACACCGTTGGCCGCGATGGAAGCAGCAACGTGGCCGTTGGTGCCATTGGCGTGACCTTGGAATGAGATGGATTGCGACATGTTTGTGCTACTGTCAGACGAGGAGGATGGTGGTGGTGGTGGTGGTGCAAGAGCAAGAAAGGCGTTGGAAGAATCGACTTTTTGAGTGTGCGGGAGGTTAAAAGGTTTACCGGCCGAAAATCTGTTTCTCTGGCAAACTGCGGTTTAGCCGAATTCCCTTTTTTTTTTTTTTTTTTTTTTTTTTTTTTTTTCATTTTTCATTTTTGCCGCGTTGACAGGCAAAATGGCGCGGCGACCGGCCATGTCCGTGCGTTGCATCTTGACGTGTGTGACCGAACAGAAGCAGAGAGAATCAGAGAAACATGCAACGGAGGCACTTTGGCTGCGGTGCTGTTGCCGAAAGAGCAGCGCTTGATCTAGATCCACGGTCCGCGGTCCGATAGTATCCGTAAGTTTGGCTGCCCGAGTGCCGGTGACTGCTGCCTCAGCCATTGCTGATATCACAAGTATCCCCGCAATCGGCCTTCGACTTGGACAGTGATGGAGCCCCTTCTTTGGGGCTACTGTCGTGTCCAACGTGGTGTTGGTGACTCTCGATTCAGAAAGCCGTTCCTTGCAGCTTGCAAAGCTGTTTCACTTCAACGTGAGCTGCACCTCGTCGGCATGATCTTGGCGATGCATCGAGGACAAACTGCAAAAGTGCTGCGAGCTCGGCTTTCGAATCGAGGCAGAGCCAATGAGAAAGCGAGTCAAGAGTGACTGGCTGGCCGTCGGACGCGGGGTCCCGCATTTTTTTTTTTTCTCGGACGAAAAAAAAACCGAGTCACGCGAGTTGAAAACCGTCTCTGGGGTAAGACGGTTGGACCCTGGAAGGAGAAGGAGAAGGAGAAAATTCAGAAAATTCAGAAAATTCAGACACGTACCTAGTCTTTTTTAACTATCAATCAATCAACAGTTACCCTTCAACTACGCGAAGCACATTTCAAAAAAAATAATAATAATTTCACAGCCATTTTTTGTATTCGTCTTTCGTATTCAACGCCAAGCGCCAAATCTGTATTTGCGAATACAAAGCGGCCTTTTAACGAGCTTTGGCCTCTCCAAGAAGTTTCTTCCCTCATCGTCTTCCTCGTCGTCGTCGTCGTCGAGCTATCCTCCTTCTACTCTGCTTCAACATGGGCTTTCTCACCAGAGTAGAGGACAGGCCGACGCCCAAGTCGGTCTACAACTGGCGGGTATGGGTGCTGTCTTTTGTCGCCTCTTTTGCCTCCATCACGATCGGCTATGACAGTGCCTTCATTGGCGGCACCCTCGCACTTCCTTCGTTCACCAAGTCCTTTGGCAAACTCAATGCCAGTACTTTGGGCAACCTTGTCTCCACCTATCAGGCCGGTGCTTTCTTTGGTGCCTTGCTCGGCCACCCGCTCGGCCATTTCCTAGGAAGGAAACGCGGCCTCTTGATCACATCGGTCGTTTTCACTATCGGCGCCGCCATCATGACCGCCGCCTCGCCGTCCACCCATCTGACTCCTATTTACGTCGGCCGTGCCATCGCAGGCCTGGCTATCGGCGCGGCATCGAACTTGACGCCCATGTACATTTCCGAAATTGCCCCAGCTCCCGCTCGTGGACAAGCCGTCGGTTTGTACGAAGTCGGCTGGCAGATCGGCGGTATCGTCGGCTTCTTTATCAACTACGGTGTCGTTCAAACCCTGCCCTCCGGCGTCAAGCAATGGCGCATTCCGTTTGCGGTTCAATTGGTCCCCGGTGGTATGCTCATGATTGGATCGCTATTCCTTGTCGAGTCGCCCCGCTGGTTGTTGTCCCGCGGCCGCGTCGAGGAGGCTCGCCAAAAGTTGGCCTACATCCGTCAATTGCCAACCGACCACCCTTATTTCGTTGACGAGTTCGACCAGATGTCGTTCGCTATTGAGGAGAGCAAGCGACTCGCCGCCGGCGATTCCTACTTGGCCCCCTTCAAGTACCTCTTCAAGCAGAAGCACCTCGTTGCCCGTCTCGCTTTCGGCAGCTCTCTGTTCGCCTTCCAGAACAGTTCTGGGATAAACAGCATCAACTACTTCTCCCCTACGGTTTTCCGCAGTCTTGGCATCACAGGCACATCGACAGGCCTGCTCACTACGGGCTGCTTTGGGGTTATCAAGACAATCGGAAGTTTTGTCTTGATTCTCTTCCTCGTCGAGACGGTTGGACGCCGTCGCCTGCTCATGATCTCTTCTTCGGGTGCCGCGATCGCCATGTACTACATCGCCGCCTACATCGCCATCGCCAAGCCTGCGCAGCACAAGAAAACGTCGATCGATGGACCCGGTGCCTCGGCGCTCGCCTTCTTCTACCTCTGGACGTGCTTCTACTCGTTCGGTTGGAACCCCCTGCCTTGGGTATACGGCGCAGAAGCCTTCGACAACACCGCCCGCCCTGTAGCACAGATCTGCATGAGTGCGAGTAACTGGCTGTACAACTTTGTGATCAGCCAGGCGACTCCGCACATGTTTATTGCTATGGGCTGGGGTGTCTACGCTTTCTTTGCCAGTTGCATGGTGCTCAGCGTCTTCTGGGTCTTCTTTTTGATGCCCGAGACCAAGGGCGTGCCGATGGAGGAGATGGACAACCTGCATTCCAAATGGCCACGCAGGCACGCGCACGGCAAGGTCATCGAGGAGCTCCGCATCCGCATCCGCGCTGCCGAGCGCCGCGGCGAGCCCGTGCTTGCCAACGACGGCTACCAGCCCTCGGACTCGGCCAGCAGCAACGAGAAGGAGGAGGGCAACCAGATCAAGCTCAGCACCGCCTGATCACGGACAGGCCTTGGCAAAGGAAACCAAAAGTACAGCGGCTCTCACTGCCCATTTCAACAACGTTCATCTTCACGCCCTGTCTTTCTCCGGAACTCTTTTTTCTTCGTTCGCTCTATGTAGTTTTAGATTATGCTTTCGACGATCTGTCACGATGCTCAGCAATCCAGTGCTCTCCTCATCGCTGTTTGAGTGTCACTGCTTGTGCAGCGTGAAGGAGCTCATGTCGCCTTTGGTGGGTCGGAAAGTTCTAACAGCGGCGATCTCCGCGGCCCGTTTGTGGTCAATCTAACAAATGTGGAAAAAAATAAATAAAAAAATAAAAAAATAAAAAATAAATTCAAGATTGACTCGCGCGAATGGATTGCTGCTCGCAGGGACCGTCTTTTTTCTGGCAATATTTGCGACGGCGGCGCAGACAACCCAAACGCCAATTTCCACTCCTCTCTCTCTCTTGCTTTTTCCATCGCAACCACCATCACCTTGCTGCTTCCAATAGCTTCGATCGGCACTCACTACAGCCTCACACTCGTAGACGTAGACGAAGTTGCAACATCTTCTACATCCGCAGTCTACCTCACACGAAAGGCATTCATCACCCTTTGCACAACAACCGAAAATGGCAGGCGGGGGAGGACTCGACGACGAGCTGCTGGCTCTTGCCGGTGGATCCGCGCGCAACATCGATATGTCTTCGGACGACGAAGGCGACCGCGTGCGCACGGGATCCAAACGCGACTCGAAACCTTCTGCATCCTCTTCGCTCGCCAAGAAGCGTCGCTTGGATCTCCTCGACGAATCCGCCTCTGGTTCTGACGCAGATGCGCCCGGGTCCGACGACGACGACGACGACGACGACGAGCGAGGTGGCAATCCGTATCCGTACCAGGGCATCTACAAGTCGACGCGCGATATGGAGGAGCTCATGTCGATGAACGAGCTCGAACGCGAAGATATTTTGGCGAAGAGAAGAGACGAGATCAACAAGCGTAGACAGAAGGTAGAGCTGGCCGCGTTGGTCAAGGCGCAAAAGGCGGCAGCTGGTGCGACGAAAAAGGCAGCCTCTAAGAAAAGAGTCGTGAGGGGAGGCAGGCGCCGCGGCGATTCGGATCTGAGCGAGCAGAGCGACGAGGACGAGGACGAAGATGCCGATGGCGACTCCGATTTCGCGTACGGCGCAGCATCGGCCGCCAGGAGCAGAAAAAAGAAGCTGCCCGGTCAGACGGATGCCAAGTCGGCCAAGCTGTCGGAACTGCGCAAGAAGCGCAAAGAGAAAGCGGCGGGCATCTCGCGCTCCGGTGGGCTCGACTCGGACGACGACGCTGCCCCCTCTGGAGCTACCAAATCGCGCAACCGTCGCGGCTACGCTTCATCCTCAGCTTCGGATGTTTCCTATTCAGACTACTCGGACGAAGACGACTATCCGCGCCGATCGCGCACCTCGGCTGCTGCTGGTGGCGGCAAGCAGGACTACGCCTCGCGCAGTGGCGATTCGCCCGACCCTCCATCGCTGGCCGACCTCAACGCGGCGCGCATCACGCGCGACCAGATCGAATCGCGCCTCTACGCCCCGCGCTGGCGTGAGTGTCTCACGGGCAGCTTCTTCCGCTTCTCGTGGGGCCAGCGACCGCATCCGAACAACCCGTCGCGCATGGAGACGGTCTACCGCATCCACCAGGTGAGCGAGGTGGTCGAGAGGCCGGGCAAGTTCTACGACCTGTCTGACGATCGTTCAGGCAAATGGTGCAATGTCTACCTGGTGTTTGAGCATGCGGGGCAGGAGCACGAGGCGAAGATCAACATGCTCTCGCGCGGGGAGTTTTCGGAATCGGAGAGGGAGAGGTGGATCGCGTGGTTGAACGCGAGCGAGCAGCGTATGCCCAAGAAAGCCGTGGTTGCGCGGAAGGCGGACGAGCTGGAAAAGTTCTTCACCAGCCCGTTGACCGAGCAGGACATCGGCAAGATTCTCGAGACCAAGAAGAGGCTCCGGCAGGAGGCGATTAGCGTTATGGGCGGGTCGGCGGTGCTCGGCACCACGGCTGGATTCGACAGCCCGCGCGGTGGTACCAACGGCACCTCCACCCCTACTCTCACCGGTGGAGCCGCAGACGTCAAGCCGCAGAGCCTGGAAGCGCGCCTTGCGGCGGTCAACGAGCGCAACCGCGCACTGGACCGGTCCAAGCAGTCCGACGTCGAGCGCAAAGCCAGAAAAGCCGCACAGGCTGCACGTGCCGTCGCGCAGCCGCAACAGACCCAGGCCAAGGCGCAGGCCGGTGCGGATCAAGAGAAAGGCGGGATCGAGGTGACCAACGAGAAAGTCGGCAGCTCCGGCATGGGCAACGGCTTTGTCGCGGTCAAGAACTACTCGACGTTGGTCGAGGTGGATCTGGGCGACTTTTGACGCGGTGTACGCTCGCGTGCGCGACGTGGTTTGGATTTGGAATGACAAGGAATGTGAGGACGATGATGGTGCTTGACTGTGTGCACGCACGAATGAGGGTGTGATTGCGAGCGGATCGAGGATGAGAGCCAGATTGAGATTGGATGGAGAGCGAATCGTGCGCACGCCGTCATCCGAGCGGCGGGCCGAGCAGGCATCGACAAGACCATGAACTCCAGACCTGCCCAGAGCGAGGCGTCGAGCAAGGATCCCGTCGACGTTTGCGTCGATTTCCCGCCATGCCCGGCTGTCGACGTTCTCGTCGATTTCCTCACCTCTGAACGTGTTCGACGTCTTCGTCGGGGACCGTCGGACACCCTGCGCTTCCTTGATGACGCTCAAGCCTCGAGCTCAGCAATGACTCCCACTCTGTCCGCAGTAAGAAAAGGACAAAGCAGCAGCAGCAGGCAGACGCCCGTAGCACGCAGCGCGCAAGAGAGACAGGCAACAGGCGGCCACGAGCCCAGCCATGACGACAACAGCTGCTGCTCTCCTGCGGCGAGGGCCAGCAGCACGACAGATGGCGCGGAGAGAGAGAGAGAGAGAGAGAGAGCGAGCAGAAGGCAGTGAAGCACAATTGAGCCAAGAACCTTGTACACAGCAGACACGCACGCAGCCTTTTCGCGTGCCGCAGAGACCTCCAACACGAGTCTCCGGGACCAAGTCTTTGAAAGTGACACTGCAAAAACGCGAGACTGCGAGCAGCTTTGAGACCGACAATCTGAGAACGACAGGCTTTGAGGGATAAGTGACATTGGCATCGAGACTGCGACATTGAGACTTTGTGAACGGCACCTTGGAAAGTGCGACATTGGAGGTGAGGATTCGAGACGTGGGGCACGGGATATTGAAGATGTGACTATGGAATCGAGACTTTGAGACGCTTCGAGGTGGGGCTTTGGGGACTTTGACGACGAGACTTTGAAATGTTGGACCGCAGGGTGCTTGGCGAACGACACCAGTGCAAGACAGCCCGTCGAGCTCCGGAAGACGAGGCATGCGACGCACGACGCGATGCTCGACAGCCCGCGACAAGACGGTTCGGAGACGAGATGGCCACTTGATGAGCGCCTTATCACGTGGTGCACAGGGGCGAGGAGCGACGGGGAGATGAAGAAACTGCTGGTGCACATCGGAGTTGTGCCCGTCGAGAAGATGGAAACAATTGCAGGTTGCGCTGCGTGCCGAAGTTTGAGGCTTTCTTTGACGCCAAGATTGAAGGTGGGAAGGCGCAAGTCGATAGCTGGGATTGGCGACCTTGATCGATGTGGTGGACGAAATGCATCCCGGCTCGAAGGTTGTTTGTGTATGTCGCATACGTGGGAGTGAAGTGTGTCAGGCTGCGCACTTTGTTGGCGCAAAAAAAAAAAGAGCTGATCGTGGCATGGCGACGATGGCGACGGTGCAGAGCCTGCTTAGACAGAAGGTTCGATCTTGATGACAGGTTCGCTCTCTCCACTACCGTTCCGCTCGTGACCGTCGCCTGCAGGGTCATTCTCCTTTCCAGCATTGTCGGGAGTGTCACCTTCGCCATGCTCAGATGGCTGGCTGTCCTTGTCGACTGCGTCGTCTGCGTCTTCGGTTTCTTGACTTTCCTTGTCTTGCTCTGATGCGCCGTCAGATGCTTCTGCCTCCTGCGAGCTGGTCTCGGTCTTGATCTCGGTGGTGTCTTGCACAGTTTGCTGTTCGGCTCGCTCTTCGGTGGCCTTCTTTTTAGCATCTTCATCTTTCTTCTTTGCCTCCTCCTCTGCTGCCTTCCTCTTTGCTTCTTTCTCGGCTGCCTTCTGCTTTGCTCTCTCTTCCAAGATCTTCTGCCGCTTGCGGGCCTTCTCCTTCTTTTCGAGTCTCTTCCTCTTGCCCTCTGCGCATTTCTTCTTGTTGGGTGCTGCAGGATCAGCCTTGTCAAAGGCAACATTGTGACCAACGTGACCACAATCGTCGCAGGTGATTTTGATACAATCTTCCTCTTTGTGTCGTCGATTAGGTCCCTCGAAGTCTTGTGCTGTGTGTTTACAGAAATTGCAAAAGCCAAAGCGGCCAGGATACTCGATCTTGATGAGGTATTCGTCATCGAAATGGAACCAGCCCGGCCAACAACTTTCAGAATCACTACGCAGTGATTTCACGCAGATCAGGACGTTGATTTCGCCGTCGAATTTCCAGTCTTCACCCTGCGAGGTCCTAGACTGATTCTCCCAAATGTCGATCACCTCGATTGCGGCGCCAGGATCAAAACTTCCGGTGAGAAAAGCCGGAAGTGCCAGGATGAAGGCATCCTTGCAGGTATCAGGAACTCTTGTAAATTTGAGCGGATGAAAGCGCTCGGTCGTCTCAAAGCCGACATACCATGGCTTTCCCAAAGACCGTCCACCTGCTTTCCAATTGTGAAGGAAAGCTGCAGCAACAATCTCAGTTGCTCGTACGTCGTCACAAGACGTTTCAAAGGAGATGTAAGTTCCATCCTGAGCACGAGGGTGATGCATGCTGTCAAAAGCGCCAACACATGGCTGCTTTGCGTGTGGGAAAGCCAAAGCGAATGCTTTCCGAAGCACCCTCTCGATAACGGCCCTGTCGTTGGCGTCGAATTTCAGTGGGACGTGATACGACACCAGATTGACCATGGTGTTGGAAATGTTGAAGCTATGCATCAACTGGTGCCAAGGAATGGTTAAAATATCCACGAGAGCTTGCAAGTAGTATTCCTCTTTTGAGCGGATTGAGCGGAGCCTTGTCATTGGTGATGGCGGGATGATAGTGGGCTGCAAGACCATCTTTGCTCTTGCTAGGCCATTCTGCCTCGGAGAAGGTGAGCTTTGTCATTCTGGGCTTGCAAGTGATTGCTGACGCTGGCCTTGTTGCGATTGTGATTGAGAGACGTGAAGGCTACAAAACGTGGTGAGTCGAAAATGAAGAGTTTGGAGGGGAGGTTGTGAAGGAAGAGAGGAAGGACGAAGCGTGCTTCGCTGACATTAATATATATACACTTGCCGGGCATGTGTCACGGCCCTCATCAAAGGGGGTTTCTTGCACACGAGCCCACACAAGCAGCTGCGCAGCCCACACGGATTTCATGCTGCGCATGGGCGATCAATGTGACTAGGGGGGAAAGAAGTGGGCTGAGTCTCCATTTCCTGAAGTCACATTGGCGCCTGGGTTCCGGCAGCTCCAATGTCAAGGACACGCGTTGACTGTACATGCTTGGAACACAAACGCATCAGAGCACAAGACAAGGAACAATGGAGTCACGGTGCACCCCAATCTGTTCGACAAGACGTCGAACTCGTTGCGCCACATGACCCAGCCGGGCCAGCCGTCGTGCACGAGGTCATACACGCGCCCGCTTCCCGGCAGGGACAGGAACTCGATCAGCACCACAATCGCGTCCGCGTACAGCCACACGGGCTCCGACGCAGGCGTGGGCATGCACACCTTGGTCTCGATGCGCCACACGTCCACCACGCGCAGCGGTGCCGAAGCCGGGTTGAACTGCGCAAAGAACCCCGGCAGCCCGTCCACAAACTCCCCCCCAGCACACCAAGCGGCACATTGTCCAGCTTCACGGGCAGCACCAGCTCCTTACTCGGCAGGCCGACGAACACTGGCGCCCCCAACAACGTGTGCCCTGCGCGCCAACCCTGCTTTGCAGCCGCCTCGATGATCTCGTCCGCCGTAACGTTGTCGTAAGGCGTTTCCATGTCGACGTTCCAGAAGCCCTGGGCGTTCTCGAAGAGCCTAACGTTGGCGGGCCTATCAAAGGGAAAGGCGGAGGCGAAGGCTTGCTCGAGCTGAGCGCGCGCGCGGGGCCAGAAGGGCGGCCGCAGGTTGAAGGGCATCCGGAAGCGGACGACGTTTGGGTTGAGCGCGACGTAGACGGTGGAGAGCGTTTGCACGAGGAGGGTGAAGGGGAGAAGGGGTTCGTTGTGCATGCTCGATATGCACACGCCACGACGGTCGCGCCCGGCGGCGTGCGGGGTGTCGTACTGCACTGCCAGTGCTTCTACTTTACTCTGCTCTGCCATCTGTTACCAACGGAATCGGTGGGAGGTTGGGGTGGTGGTGGTGGTGGTCGAGAGCGAGCTGCTGTCGGATGTGCACCGTTCTTATATCTTTTTGCATCGGCGCCGTGCGGTCAAGTTTTGAGCGCAGCAGCGAGGGTGAACCGCGTGCGTGCGCATGGCGACGCAGCGCAATTCGCAGCGGTGAAGATTGGATTTCACTCGCCTCGCTCGCTGTGCGCTGCCGCCGGGTGAGCGCGCATTCGCCCTCTTGTGCCTTGGCCGAGCCAAAAGCGCATGCACAACGCTCTGCGCACGCCGCAAGCGGCCTACTTCATCCCACCACAAAGCTTTCTATCTCACCCGCACCGAGCTCACTCCGAAAGCTGAACCTCGCCCAATCAGCTTCGTCTTCCAAACATTGCTCCTCCGCACAATCACACACCCCCAAATGGGCTCGCACTCTATCAAAACAACTATCATTGCTGCGCCGCGCTGCGCTAATTCGCGCGCCTTCTAAACCACAGCACATACGGCGAATTGGTATGCAGCTGCCTATCGTCGCCCTTTGCAATCCTGCTATCGTCGCAGTACCACCACTCCCTGTTGCTCCGCACCGTCGCGGTGTAGTGCCCGGTATTCAGGCTGCCAAAGTGGTGCGTGACGGCGTACAGGTCGTACAGATACGGCGGTTGCTGGCTCTGGCTTACGGGCACGCCAGCGGCGGTTACGCTTGGCGGGAGCGGCGGCGGCATGTAGTTCGTCAGATCCAACCCGCCACCGCCCGTGGGGAACGTGACCGTCGTATCGATCTTATCCGTGAACGGGCCTTTGAAGCTGAAGCGCTTGAGGTGGATGAGCAGGATGTGCGGGAGGCGCGAGATCGACAACCGCTTCGTCGCCTTGCGCGGCTTCTTGCATCGGGGGCAGTTCCACATATCCGCCTTGTCGAGGATCTCCTCGCGCACGAATGCGTCCAGGCACTGCTGCAGCGTCACCTTGCCCACACCGCGCCCATGCGGCACAGGGAGGGAGAGGTACGTGAACGCCTCGTACGTCGTGCTCGTCTTCCCACACGTAAGGCACGTCAGCTTGTTCCGGAACTGCCCCTGGAACCAATCGACTATCAAGCTGTCGTTGCGCATCCGGTAGATCGACCACTCCTTCACACTCGCAATCTGCTGCGGCAGCGTCTCGAGCTCCATCTCGCGCTCCGGCGTCATCTCCACCGCCGCAGGCCTCGTCACCACATAGTTCAAATCTTCATGCAGTCCATCCAACAAGATCGCCAAGAACTCCTGCGAATCGTGCTGGTCGTAGCCGCGGAAACTAGGCGCAAACCTCGCCATAGCCTCGCGGAACGTGACGGGCGACACAAACGCATATTTCTCGCCCCACATGACGTGCACCAGCCCCGCGAGAGCCGTCGCTAGCTGCCCCTGCGTCCCCAACGGATTGGTGCGGTTGATCGCCTGCTTGTACGACCCATCCAGCAAAAACCTCGCGAGCGGGATCGTGGCAGAGAGACACTGCAGCGTCGAGTTCATGTAGCACGAGTTGCCGAGGTTCTTGAGTCCCGTGAGGCCGATCTTGATCTCGTCGGCGCTGCGGCCATTGGTGGGGCTGGCGTACATGCGCGACGACTGCGTGGTCAGATGCCCCGCGTAGCCAGGCGCCATGACTTGCTTTTTGGACGGGTCGTTGCCGCCTGCCGACCCGGTGCCGGGCACGAGGGGTGCCGAGCCCGAGGCGGACTGGGAGCGGTCGCGTGGATTCGTCGTCGCGGCCGAGGGCGACGCAGTGGAAGCAGCCATGGGCGGCGGTTGAGGCGCAGCCGCCAGACCGTACGGCGAGACAGCGCCCGACACAGCATTGGGCTTGAGCTGCGGATAGTCGAACGTAGTCGAAGAGTTGGAGCGCGAAGGTGGACGATGAGCTGCAGCGGGCGGGAACGACGGTGCACCTTGGTACGCCCGCGCCGGGAGCGACGGAGTCATGTAGCCGCTGCCATCCATGGATCCTGCTGCGAAGGGTGAGCCGGTGCCGTTGGTGGCTCGACTCGGGTAGATGCCGCCGGGCTGCATGCCGGCACTCCTGGACGGCCCTGATGGCGATGCAGGCGCAGACGGCGGCAGATAGGGCGAAGGAGCGCCAGTGCCATCGGCGAACACCTGTTGCTGCCGCCTTGCACGCTTGAGGTCCTGGTCGCGTGCTTGTTCTGCAGTGGCTGCGCGCGTGCTCGGATCGTCGGCAGTAGGAAATCGCGTGCCCGGCTCAAACGAGATGCTGCTTCTCGATGCCGATGCGGTACCATTCGTCGTCGTCGAGCCGGAACTGCGCAGAATCAACTTGTCTCCCAACTTTTGCGCCCACCTCTCGAACCCTCCAATAAGCAATACGGGCTGATGCGACAAGGTCTTTGTGAACTCGTTCTCGTAGATGGCCCTGATGAGGATGTCCATTCTAGCCTGCGCAGCGGGATCTTGAGGGATCTGGTCGGCGGTCGGACTGCTACGGAGGGAGCGCAGGTTACGATCGTATAGCACCACGAGATCGAAGCGATTGCGAGATGCAAAAGCGGACTGCTCCTCGGGAGGCGAAAGAACGAGCTTGTCCTCGATATCGGCCGAGCTCATTCCCTCGCGAAGCGTAATAGGCTCGATGCACACGGTCTTGCCGCCCAGAATACGACCAGCCTCGAACTCGGCACGACTGCGGACATCGAGCAAAAGCACATCGAGGCCCATCTTCTTGCCAATCTTGCGCTTGCCTTGGGCATCCGTAAACTCTTCATAGCCTGGATTGAGGAACCCAAAAAGCTCCTCGACAGAGATGTGATTCTTAAAGGGCAGAGCGGGCTTGGATCCGACCATGAGCGAGCGTGGTTCTGTGGGTGCCGCAGCGTTCGTGGGAACACCGGCGGATGATGTCGAGTTGCGCATGGCTGCCGAGGTGTGGTGCTGTAGAGTAGGCACTGCTGAGCTGCTGGAATGGCGCGAACTGTGCTGCTGCAGACTGAATCGACGTGTGTCCTGGTTGGGCAAGCCGTCTATCGGACGTTGCGCGGATGGCTTGGCAGACGAGTCGAAGGGATCGGGCACATCGCGTGCAAGGGCAAACTCGCGCGCTACGTCAGTGGAATTGGCAGTTGGCGGTGCTGGAAGCGGGCGCTTGATCTTGCCAACGGGATGTGTGGGCGGAGCAGGGAAACCAGAAGCATCGTTGGCGCCATTTTGGGAGGTGCTGCTCTCGAACTGGTCGATGGTGGGATAGGAAGAGTTGAACTCGGAAGCGGATGGAACGTCGGGAAAGCTGGGTTGTTGGCTTGTAGAAGCAGATGCTTCCGGCAAGGCCTGGTTGAGGTCGTTCATGCCAAATGAAGAAGCATCGTGCTCGGCGAGCGATTCGAGATGAGACGCGAGATCGCCTGACCTTGGCAGACCGGGTGCGGATCCCGCACTGTCGGACCGAGCACGGTTGCGGAGCTCTGCGGGATCGGTAGCTGCCGAGTTGCGAAGAGCCTGAAGACGATCTGCGAGGGAGCTGCCTGTGCGTCTGCCGGTCGCATGGTGGTCGACGGGCTCTGCGTCTGTGCCGTGAGCGGAATGGTCATCATCCGAGTCAGTCGTCGCTGCGGCAGCCGCGGCGGTAGCGGTGTTCGAGGGAGCCTCGCTGCGAAGTGCGGAATCGCCTGGTGGCTGAGCTTGACGTTGAAGGAGCGCATTGCGCGCCTGTTCCGCTGCTGCTTCCGCATTGCGCTCTTCTCGAATGGCAAGCTGCGACTCAAGACGCTTTGTACGTTCGATGAAAGCGGGAGCTTGCTTCATGAGCTCGTTGTAGGCGGTGTAGACCGAGCCGCGCTGCTTTGAGATCTTGGGCCAGTCATCGTGCTTGGCGATGAAAGCAGCGACACTGGCAGCTTTGAGGTAGTTGACGAAAGCCACCTCGATCTGGTCCTGTGCATCTGCAGCTCGTGCCTTATCGAGCAAAGCGTTGGCAGCACCGATGTAGGTCTTGACGCTGAAGCTCGAGTCGAGTTTAGGTTGTGCCTGCTTGCGGAGGTTGAGTGGATGGTTGGCGGAGAGGAAAGTGGATTTGGAGTGTGGTGAGGAGGAGGAGGAGGTGGCGGTGGTGGTGGTGGCGGCTGCAGCTGCACCCACCACGGCGGGCATGTTGGGAAGAGAGTTGTTCCAGGAGGCGTGAGGGTTGTTGAAAGATCGCTGAGCCGCTTGTTTGTTGGTGGTGATGGTGGTGTTGACGATGGCGATGACGATGCTTGGCAGCTGCGATTGTGCGAGTTGCGAGTATCGACAAGGTGATTGTAGCAAATCAAGGTTGCTTCGGAGGTGATTGTTCGATTAGAAAACGGTGCGAGCGTGTGATTGTCGCAAAAGAAGAGAGTGGAGCGTGCAGCACTCGCAGTTCGCAGTCACAACTCTGAGTCGACTCATGCAGCAGTGCGTGTGTGTGTGTGTGTGTGTGTGTGCTCTCGTGCTGCTCAGTTTAGATGCATAATTTCCAGTGACGGAGCTGTGCTTCACTTCGGCTGTGCCGTGCACTGTGCTGTGCTGTGCTGTGCCTTGCGATTACGATTGGTGGGGTCTTACTTTTTTTTTTTTTTTTTTCAACTGCAAATCGACAGCAGCCAAGCCCAGAGAAGCCGCAGAAAAAGTCGAGTCTTTTTCGAGTCTTTTTTCGAGAAAAAGGGGGTTTCTTTGGCGTGTGAGACAAACAGCGCTCGACACGATCAGCTTGGCCTGCAACATCAGCAGCAGCAGCAGATGATCACTCGCAAACAATCAAACCAATGGTATATATACGACAGTAGTAGAAATACAAATCTGAAATTCAATCTCATAGCTTGGCCTTGGGAGCAGCAGCAGGTTGGAGCGGTTTACCCTGCCCCTTGAACCAGCCAGGCTTGGCCGGGTTGGTCTCGACCCATTCGTGTCGCGTCTCGATGTACTCGTCCAGACCTTTACTGCCCAACTCGCGGCCATTGCCAGACATCCCAAATCCGCCCCACTCCGCAGCAGGCGTGTATGCTCCGTACGTGTTGACCCACACCGTGCCGTGGCGCAGACGCTTGGCTACGCGGCGAGCGCGCGCCGCATCGCCCGACTGCACGCCGCCCGCCAGCCCGTACTTGGTGTCGTTGGCCAGGAAGATGGCGTGCTCCTCGTCGCCGTCCTTGAATCGCTCCACCGTCAAGATGGGTCCGAACGTCTCTTCCTGCACGATGCGCATGTCGCGGCGGCAATGGTCGAATACGGTGGGGCAGAAGAAGAAGCCTTTCGCCAGTTCCGGGTGCTGCTTGGGATCCGGTCGCGATCCGCCCGCCATCAGCTTGGCTCCTTCCTGCACGCCCAGCTTGACATAGGCTTCAACTTTGGACAGATGCGCTGCCGATGCAAGCGGTCCCGTTTCAGAGGCAGGGTCCATGCCGTTGCCCATGTGGATGCGCTTGGCTCGCTCTACTACACCTGCGACCAGCTTGTCGGCGATCGACTCTTCCACAATCAGCCTCGCTCCCGACGAGCACACCTGGCCCGAATGCAAAAACACCGCCGTCGTCACCGTATCGATCGCCCACTCCAGATCGCAGTCGGCAAACACCACGTTCGGGTTCTTGCCGCCCAGCTCCACCGTGCATCGTTTTACGGTGCCAGCACACGAAGCAATGATGCGACGCCCCGTGTCCAGGCCGCCCGTAAACGAGACCAGATCCACATCGGGGTGTTCCGTAAGCGTCGGGCCAACAGACGCACCGCCCGCCGTCAGCAGCTGCACCGACCCCGTTGGCGCACCTGCCTCGATTAGCAGCTTGACAAAGTGGATCGTCGAGAGCGGTGTCACTTCGGATGGCTTGATGATGACGGCATTGCCCGTCGCCAGAGCAGGTGCCACCTTCCAGCAGATTTGCAAAAGAGGGTAGTTCCACGGTGCGATCAGCACGCACACGCCCACGGGTACATGCGATGTCGTGCTCTCCACCGAGTCAGGGATGACGTCCGATACAATCTTTTTGGGTTGATCCAGCTTCTTGGCTTCCTCGGCGTAGAAGCGGAACACGTTGGTCACGTCGTCCACGTCGACCTTGCTCTCTTCGAGCGTCTTGCCCGTGTCCTTGGTTTCGATCTCGGCGAGAATTTGCTTGTCTCGCTGCAGCAGATCCGCCACTTTGGAGAGCAGCGGTGTTCGCGAAGTGCACGTCTGGTTCGGCCACGGGGAAGTGCGAAAGAACTTGGCCGCAGATGCGATGGCGGCAAGAGCATCGTCGCTGCCGGCCTCGTCGATCACCGTGATCGTGGAGTTGTCGAATGGGTTGATGATGGGTCGAGTGTGTCCCTCCTTGGCGTGTGTCCACTTGCCATCAATAAAGAGCGTCGGCTCGGGCGCGGGTGTTCGTGATGTAGATGCCATACTGCTCAGCTCGGAGGCGATAGCGGCTGGATCCAGGTGGCTTTTCGATGCGAGGGTGCGCGCCAGAATCGGAGTGGAAAGCAGTCGATACGGGAGCTGTGACCGAAGGAGAAGATACGGGTTGCAAACAAAAGTCAGTTTGCCCATCCCCAACGCATGGCAGCGCAAACAACCAACTTTGGAAGCCTATGAATGATCAGAGTCTGGTTAATCTATAACTCCGCACAATGTAAGGTTGATGACCTTCTAGGTGTTGGATTGTTCACATGATTCAAGAAATGTCCTCATCATATCGATGCCGCTTCCAAAAAGTTCGAGTCTGCGCTGCTTGCCGGTCGCTGTCGCTGTGGAGTGACAAGGAACACTTACGTTGAGATGGGTCGTCGCTGTTGATGCGATGACACGAGATAAAAGTACTCGAAAGAGGCTTCTTGTCGATGTGCGGATGGGGACCATGTGCAACCCAGCTCTCTTGTTGCCGACAGGGGAAGATGAAGCGCGGCAAGCTCAATGATGATGATGGAAGAAGGTTTTGAAGGAGAGCATCGCACCAAAAACTTGCTTTTCTTCGCACAGACTCTCTCTCTCTCTCTCTCTCTCTCTCTCCGCTGGCCGAGGGTCGCTGGGATGTCGGGGCAAAATCAGGACAAAAAGGTCGGGAAACGGAAAAGTGAAAATTAAAAACGAAATTGAAAAAAAATAAAAATAAAAACTAGTTGAGGTTAATCGACAAAATCGTCGACCGAGCCATTAGTGTCCTGAATCGACGATTTCTTGGTCGTGCAGCATCACTGCATGAGCTTTCCGTGACCCGACTTCCCCTTGGACCCGTTTGAATACAGAGCGTCGAGCTGCGTCACCAAACAAATGACCACCCGTCTTTCACTTTGAGGTTGCCATGCCGTACTCGCCCGCAGGACTCGCATGCATTCATTCAACTTTGAAGGGCAGGAATCGTCGACGGTAGACAGTCAAGCTCTTCTGGCCACTTTGAAAATGGTACTGGCCATGCATGTACATATGTACGGAAGTCTGCCGTTTCGAGACTATCGTCCGAGTGAAAGCTCAGCCAGCGAGCCGTGTTGCTGCTGCTACTGCTGCGACTGCTGCTGCATCGGCAACAGGGCCGACTGAAGCGACTCACTTCGGAAAGCGACCGACACTTGGCTACACAATTTTCGGATCTTCCAACCAACGCAGTGACTTTATCGCAATGTTGGTCGCCACTCCGTCGCGACTCTGTCTCGACTTATTCACGGCTGAGTCACGGCTGTGCCGCGACTGGGCCACACGCCATCACTCTATCTTGCTTGCACACACGCATCGTTCTAAAGTCACACTTCAGTCGCTCGGCCGCTGGTCTGATGACTGCTTTTCTTTTTCCTTGGTCAAGCAAATGTGGCTCTGCCGCGATTGTGCTGGTTGACAGGCAGTTAGGCACGCTTTGGTGCTGCTGTCGTCTGCTGACTGCTTGATCGCAAGGTGGCTGTGCTTGTTTGTGCTGGAAGCAGGAGAGCAGAGGGCTGAGTCGCTTCGATGGCAGCGGTACATGGCTAAACGCATTCTCTGCCGCACGCTGCCAACTTTCCTTGCTTCACAGGAGGGGTATATAATCCCGTCTTCTTCTCCGACCGCCCCCTTTTCTGCAACCTCTTCCCACCACCATCCCCATCGAGCATCTTTCTCGATCTGTTCCATTTGTACTCTGACCTCGACCTCATCCCTCGTTCCTAGGTGAGTCTACTCTCTCAGCTCTGACATCGCTGTCCGCGATCCTCGTCCCTATCTGCTTTGTTGTTGTTGCGTGTATGCACATTCTGACATCGGAGTCCGCCTTTCATAGCTGTTCTCTCAAACGTACATTTGCTTTCTTTGCTCGCCAATCTCGACCCAGGTCATCATCAGCATCGACAGTGTTTCGTTGTTGCCTGCTCATTGCCTGCTCATCGTCTGCTTGTTGCCTACCCCACAACCACAACATCAGCCAGATGCCTGCCCGATAAAGGTCGACCTCTGTTCATCTCGATCCTCAACAATGCTGACTATTCGTCAACAGAAGGTAAAGGAGCGCTACGACAATGCGGCTGCAAGCCGAAAGAAGAACATCACTTCCAAGGTGTTGGCGCTGGGGCGACAGGATGTCCCCAAGGCTGCCTTGAATACGACGCTTCGCAAGACTGTCAGATTTATGGAACGCAAGTCACAAGAGCGCGTCTTCAGTCGTATGTCCGAATTCACGTCTGGCCTTCTCCACATATCCGTCGACGAGGCGGAACAGAAGCTCATCACAGGAAGCCTGCCCATTGGCATCCTGCGCCAGGCATTCGCTGTGGTTGCCACACTGGGTGGCACAGGATACACAGCGTTGCAAATGCAAAGGATCAGAAACGGAGACGACCGCCGACGCCCACAAGGTCGCCTGCCAGGAAAGCATGCAGGCACAGAGGCTTCTACTTCTCTGGTCGATGCCAGCCACTCGGATGGCGGCGGCAGCAGCACCACCGCCACCGCGACCACCTCCTCAGTTCAACAGGATCGAGAGCAACGTCTTGCTCGTGTGCTGCACATGGTGGACCGCCGAAACCAGCCCATCCGAGATCCGACCGAGCAACAGATCCTCGAGGGCTTGGAGCGTCCTGGGCCCGATGATTGTCCCTTGGCTGTGGCGACCCTACACAGAATCATCTCTAGCTTCTTTGGCGCAGTCCGAAAGAGGCAAACTGTGGGTTACGCTCCCGACGTCAACGCCAACCAGCTCGCCATGCCCAGCCCAGCATATCCTTCCAGTACGGTCCACGAGCTTCACGTCTTTGCCGACATGCTCGATTCTCACGGCTTCCTTGTTGGCTGCCAGAGGCGAAAGCACATCCTACTGCCGTCCGAGCTTGACGCTGTCCTGGCGACGCTTTGGAAACTTCCGATGCCACCCATCGACCGCCTCTCGATGTTTTTTTTTTTTTTTTTTTTTTGTCTTGACGTTGCTCGAGGTGACCGGCCTACGACCAGGGGAGCTGTTTCGATACAAGTATGGCGATGATGATCGCTTCTGTGAGGAACGCTCCTCACCTTTTTCTCTGGGAAGATGTGGACCTGTACTACATGGGTCGTAGCATCGTGGATCTCAGCAGCGCAGACAGCAGCGCCGAGGACGCTGAGCAAGCCAATCAGGTGGTGGTGGAACCGTCCTTCCTTCTGCAGATCGAGTGGAAGTACGGCAAAAACCGCAGTACAGGCGAGATCATTCCCTCATCGCTGAGCTCCCAGCCCATCGAGACTAGCCACCACTGCGCGGTCCGTTGGCTGCTGGTACTTGGCATGTGGCTGAATGTCTTTGAGCCCGACTCAGACGCAGCTCTGCGCAAGATCATCTTTGACGGCGAGGATGCCCCCAGAGGCACGCGTATCCAGATTCGCGCGGAATGGCGCAAGGTCCCGGTAATTCTCAGCAATCGCAGCCCCTTGGTCGAGATCTTGGACAGCAAGATGACGTATCCACATCGTATGATCCTGATCGCCATGGATTCTCTCAAAGGCCGCAGATATCTCCAGTTCCTCGCAGACATCCTAGGCTGGGATAGCCTCAAGTTCTACGACTACCGCCGCACGTTTGCAACTGTTGCCAAGAACAACATCCCCGACAGCCAGCTCAAACTCTTGATGGGCCATCGTCGCGAGCATTCCAGTACCTTGGCCAGCACCTATGTTGCAGACCACTGCCCAATCGACCAGTCCGCCTTTGCTCTTGGGGGAAGATGGATGAAGAGCATACACTCGGAAGATGCTCAAGCCGCCGCTGGACAATCTCGTGGCATCGCTCCTCCTGCAGCACCTCAGCTGGTGTTCAGCAATGCTCTCGTCTCCACGGCGCTGGAAAAGGTCGACAAGCTCCGCGAAAAGGCAAGGGCAGACCAGACTATTGCTGCTAGGCTCAAGAGACTTGCACTCGACCTTCTCGACGAGCAAGACTGGACCCAGCGCCTCTCAGAGCAGCAGATCAAGCTGGTCGAGAGCCTGCAAGAGGCAGAGATCGACTTCCTCAACGCACAGAATTGGGCCACCGCTCCCAAGTTCAACTCGAACGGCATGACCGTCCCATTGGCTCCTAGCAAAGACGGCAGCATCCAGCTTCCGTCTCTGGTGCCATCGTTGCCACAATCAGCGTCTTCATCATCAACATTGCCATCATCGTCGTCAACGTCAATGCTGGCACCAGAGGCGCCGCTCTCGTTCTCTTCGATCCATCCTGACCTTCGAGACGCAGCTGCCTGCCCATCGGCGCTCCAGCCCCTTGCAGACTCGACTATGGCATCGGCATCCTCCTCGACTCATTCTGTCACGCCTTCAACGATCGATCTGGCTGGATCTGAGTGGGTAGCTCAGCTTGCGGGTGCGGAACAGAATCCAGTGGCGTGCATGACGCATGCTCAGTTCATCTCATTTCTTGGCAGCCACCTGGCTGCTGCAGAGACCGAGAAGCAGGGCCATTGTCCCCGCTGCATCGAGCGTGCTCCCACTGATGACATCGGACAGGGTATTGCAGACCTTGGCCATCCCGAAACCGCAAGGAAGTCTACTAGTCGAGGTCTTGCGTACGAGCATCTTCGAAACAAGGACCTCATGAAGGAAGCTTTGCTCCTCTACCATCGCCACCGCCAAGTGCCGTTCATGTCCATGAGTATCGGGCAGCTCAGGAAAATCGGCAAGCACGTCACCAAATCAGTGGAGTGGCCAGCTGACAAGAAGGTGGATCTGGACAGCATGAGCCAAAGCGACTTGATCTATTGGCTCACTTCCTTCCATGGCTCGCCTTGCGCACCTAATGGTATCCTCAACGATGCATCTGAATGGGAGCTGCAGCAAGCAGCACAGACGCCAAGTCAGTTGCCATCGACAGACGCCTCCTCCGGCCTTGCAGGCTCCTCCTCGTCCACCTCTGTAGCCAAGGCCATGTATAAATGGACCGCCGACAACACGACCACCAGACACGAGGCAATCCGGGCCGCTCTTCGTGTTGGTGTCGACGTATCTGACATTCTCAACGCCAAGCCAAGCATTACAGTCTCGACAGCTAAACGGCTGAACGAAAGAATTGCTGAAGCCATCAGCAATCCTTCCTGGCAGCCGACGAGGATCCCGCACAGTCTCTTGGTGAACCCAGCAATCCAACGGGCGAGATCTCTGGAATTACTCCGCTGTCTCTGCGCTGCAGCTCCCTCGAACCTCAGCAGCAGGGTCTCCACGGCATTGGTCGTCTCGGTCTACTCTATCAGGCACCGGCCTTCAGGAGTCGCTCGGATCAGTTTGTACACCTCACACAGAGGCACTCAACCCGGGCCTCAAATTCTGCATTCTATGTGCTCCAGCTGGTTCACGATCACAGAGGACAGCGACCATTTGCAGCGGTGCCGAGACCTGCATTTCTCCCAGCTGCGCCGACCTCTGACATTCGACGATTTCCGCCTGAACTATCGGCTGCCAAATGGCGATCACATTCAAGACGTTGGGTACTACCTTGATCTGGCTGCAAACGACAAGTTTATGAAGAACTGGCGATCGCCGGGCAAAGTGATGAAAAAGACGCGTATTTGCTGAGGTTCGGGAGTCGGATCATGGTTCTCCCCTTTCGTCAGCCGGCCGGGTATTTGTTCCAAGTCGCGTGGCTAGGAAATCGGCGAGATAGTGGACCAGATCGGCGCGGTTTGCGATGGCCTTGAGCGACACCAGATGCTGCCTCGCTCGGAGGGCTTTGGCCTCTCTGAGCTTGCTCTCCAACGCTGCTTTGGCTGCGGCGAGGCGCCGGCAGCGCAGCAAGTGGGAGTGGTCTTCTCGTACCGCCCATGATGTTCATCAAGCCCGCCGCAAACTCGCACGGCTACGTCAACCCGAGAGACATCGAGGAGATGTGGAAGGACACGTTCCAGTGGCTGTACGACAATGAAGAGGATTTCGTCTTTCCTGTAAGTACAATTGCATGCAGCCCTGCTCGGCAATGTAGTTGTCGAGCACCTCAAGAAAGCAGCCTGCGTCGCAGATGACCGTGCCGGCGACCTCGTCAAACGAATGGAACCTCGTTGAAGCCGCCAAGCTGAATCACGATTTCGTCAAAGACGAGCACGTCACCAGCGTCGAGGCCCGGTGTCACCTCTCTGCGGCGGGAAGAGTGGCAGTAGATCATGAATCACCATGACATTCTTATAGCGTTGGGCTCGATAAAGAGCTGCGACTTGCCGTGATGCTGTCTCATCCAGTGTTCGAGCCACGGGTTCGCTTTTTTTTTTTTTTTTTTTTTTTTTTTTTTTTTTTTTTTTTTTGTTTTTATAGCCTTTCTTTGTTCTTTT
>JALCCG010000232.1:0-34121 GCA_023212695.1 Sporisorium sorghi | reverse complement strand
GATGACGAACCGCTTGTGCGCATCGGTATCAAATCGGCCATCGACTGGGAGGCCCAGGGTGTGGACATTGTCGGTGAAGCGGGCGACGGCGAAGAAGCGCTGCGCATGATAACGGAAACGGTACCGGACGTGGTGCTGCTGGATATCAAGATGCCGAAGATGGACGGAATCGAAGTGCTGCGGGCAATGAAGGAGCGGCAGCTGCCGGTTCAAGCCGTCGTGCTGAGCAGCTTCGACGACATAACGTATGTGAAGGAAGCTCTGAAGTTAGGGGCCTTCGATTACTTCCATAAGCCGGACATGAATGAGCGCGAGCTGACGGCGATGCTGAAGAGCATTCGGGAGCAGTTTGGAAGTCAGCAGGCTCCGGCCCGAACCGGAGCGAATGCACCCGGCAGCCGGAAGGAACAGATTCTATATGACGCGCTTCACGGGAACGTCCATGACCTGTCAGCAGAGACTGGGTTGAAAGAGGGCAATATGTATGTCGTTCTCTTCAAAATCAAGGATTATCAAGCGGTCATCAAGAGGTACACCAAAGAAACGGAATCGATCCTGCCCAATACGGTTCAGAACGTAGTAGGCGAGATTCTATCGACGGAGAAGGAAGTGGAGTTTCTTCGGCTGAATGAGCAGCTATATGCCGTATTTATAAGCAACAGCGAATTGAAAAGTCTGCTGGCATCGTTGACCCGCGTCAATAAAATGGTTCAGATGATCAGCTCGGCGCTAAAGCGCTTTGTGAATATTGACATCGTGCTGGGCATTAGCGATTGGTTTGCTGATTTTGACGGCATTTCCATGGGTTATGAGCAAGCAGGCAGAGCCTTGTCCCAGCAATTTTACCACCCGGAGACTTCGATATTTTATTATCAGCATCTGAGACAGAAGAGCGAGAGCGTTTATCAGCAGGCGGATGTCTATTTGAGCCAGATGAAGTCTGCGCTCAGGGAAGAAGCGAATGACCGGTTTCTCGAGCTGCTATCCACGTGGGAGAAGTTTCTGGAGCAAGAAGAGTGCATGGAAGAGAAGGATGTCCGCAAAGTGTATGAAGGCTTGAAGTTTATGATCGGGGAAAGCGGCGGCAAGCCAAGCGGAGCCGTGCAGGAAGAAGTTGCAGGCTTGCAGGGAATCCATGATTTTCAACAGCTGTCCGCTGCATACCGGACCCTGTTCGAAGCACGGTTTAAGCATCGCCACGATCTGGGGTTTAAGGGATACAGCCAGCTCACGCGCAATATTATGGAGTACACGGAGGAACATTATGCGGAGAGCCTCTCGCTGAAGCTGTTCGGGGAGCTGTTTCATGTCAGTCCGAATTACGTCAGCCGGCTGTTTAAACAGGAGGTCGGTCAAGGACTGTTCGATTATATCAACGAGCTTCGGATCGAGAAGGCGAAGGTGCTGCTTAAGAACTACCGCTACAAAATTTATGACGTTGCCGAGATGGTAGGGTTTAATAATCAGGCCCATTTTGCGATTGTATTTCAGAAATACACAGGCTTTTCTCCTAAACAGTATAGGAAAGAAGAAGTGTGATAATCGAAAAGAAAGTATGATTTTTAATAAAAATGATCTTACCGCACAATCTATTTATAAAAAAATAGTCAATTTTAAAAAATTAATCATCATTTGATTAATTTTTTTTATTGCCCTCGCTCTTTATGATTAAGGTGCAAGTTAAAACGAAAAGAAATGTAGGGGGTAGCATCATGGGTAAAGTGAACAGGAAGTTTTCTGCCATGCTGGTGTTGTGCCTGGCTCTTGTTGTTGGGTTGACCGCTTGCGGCGGCAATAAAAGCGCTGACAATACAGATAACGGATCTGGAGATGCAGGAGAAAAAGTGACGGTGAATTTCGGATTCTGGGGTACGGCACAGGATTTGGAGATTTACCAGAAAGCAGCAGACACCATCTCCGAGCAATATCCGGAGCTTGAACTCAAAATCAAACAATATCCGAGCAGTGAGCAATTCTGGAACACGCTGCCGGGCGAAATCGCTGCCGGCGTTGCGCCTGATTTCATTAAGATGTCCAATGAAGGTGCTTACGAATACATCAACAAAGGGTTGTTCTCGCCAATCGATGAACTGGTTCAAGCGGCTGGCGTAGACATGAGCCGTTTCCCGGATGCGTCGAAGAAAATTTGGAACGTGGACGGCAAACAATACGGCGTGCCGAACAGCGATATGCCGGCGATGTTCTTCATCAACGAGCAGATGTGGAAAGATGCCGGTCTCGGCGAGTACCCGACGACTTGGGATGAAGTGATCGAAGCGGCAAAAGTGCTGAACAAAGGCAATGTGAAGGGCATTATCGTGAACCTGGATGCCTTCCATATCACGAACTACGTGAAGAGCTTCGGCGGCGGCTGGGGCAACGGTGAGACCATCAACTCGCCAGAGAACGTGAAGGCGCTGGAAATGATCATCGATATGTATGACGAAGGACTTGCTGTAACACCGAAATCACTCGGCTTCGGCTGGGATGGCGAAGTGTTCAGCAATGAGCAGGGCGCAATGAGTACGGGTGGCTACTGGTACAAGGGTTACCTGAAGGATGCGAATCCGGATCTGAAAATGGTAGCCATTCCGGTTCCTAAAGGAACAACTAACGGAAGCACTATGAGCTCGGATGCTTACATGGTACTGAAAGACGCGAAGAACAAAGAAGCTGCGCTGAAAGCTGCTTATTATATGACCAATGACGATACGCAAACCGCATTCATGGAGCTCGGCTTTAATCCGGCGGTATCCTCGTTGTCCGAGCAGTATTTCGAGAAAAACCCTGAATTCAAGGCGCTGCAGCCTGCGCTGGAGTACAGCACAGACTATGGTTATCCGACGGATACCAAGCGTTTCACGGATGAACTCGTTAAAGAATTGGAAGGTTTGATTCTGGGCGGCTCCGGTAAAACAGCTCAGCAAATTCTCGATGACATTCAAGGCCAGTTTAAATAAGAAAAAGGCAACACCCGCTCCCGCTCCTTGTTCTCAGGGGAGCGGGAGCCTTTGTTCACCTATTAGAATTTGAGTAAGGGAGTGGGGGATAACTTATGTCCGATTACAGCAGCAAGCACGCTGATTTGAAAGGAAACAAGATCAGGCAATCCTGGTTCCGTTCGTTGGCAGACTCCGACAAGACACTGGGCTGGTTGTTTTCACTGCCCTTTTTGATATTGTGGGCGTGGTGGTTTCTATATCCATTTATCCAGTCTTTCGTAAGAAGTTTTCAAGATGCGAACTTCGCTGCCTTGGACCAGGCGAAATTCATCGGCCTCGAAAACTATGTCACCATTCTTCAAGATAAAGAATTCTTCCGGGCGCTGCTTCATTCCCTGGAAATCGTGGTCATCTCGATTCCGATTCAGACTGTCCTCGGTTTGCTCTTGGCCATCCTGGTCAATCAGAAACTGAAAGGCAAGGGGATATTCCGGACGGTATTCTTCATTCCGTATATCACCTCGCAAATCGCGATCACCACCGTGTTCATGATGCTGTTTAAGCAGGGCACCTTCCTAACGGAATTTTTCGGAGCTTTAGGCTTCGGGAATGTAACATGGTTTGCAGATACCAACTATGCGCTCTTATTCGTATGTATTCTGTTTATCTTCCAGCAAGCCGGCTTCACCATGATTGTGTACTTGTCGGGCCTGCAGGAAATTCCGAAGGATCTGTACGAAGCTGGCGAGATTGACGGAGCATCCAAATGGAACAAATTCCGCTACATCACGGTTCCGTTCCTGAAGCCGATCACGTTCTTCATCGTGTCGGTATCGACGATCGCCGGCTTCCAGATCTACGACCAGATTGCGGCGATTTCCCGGTATGGCGCGCTCGGTTCGCCAGCAGGTGCTACCAGTACGGTGGTTACGTATTTCTACCAGCACGGGATCCGTTACATGAACATTGGATACGGAAGCGCGGCGGTGGTGTTGTTCTTCATGATCATCATGCTGATTACGTACCTGCAAAAAAAATTCTTGGATGAGAAGGAGTGAGAGTAATGTTGACCCGTACGAACAACGGTCGGCTGTTTCTGTATATCGGCACGATCATACTGGGGCTCTTATTCGCCCTTCCTTTTCTCTATACCCTTTATACGTCCATCATCCCGATGCGCCATGTTAATACCCTGACGTCGCCGGCCAACTGGACGTTCGAGAACTTCAAAATCTTCTTCACGAACGATGCGTACAATGTGCCGAGATGGTTTCTGAACACCGTGATCATGACCGGCGTCGTTGTCATCGGGAACCTGATCATTAACCCGATGGCCGGCTTTGCCCTGGCCAAGCTGAATTTCAAGGGAAAAGGTCTGATTTACTGGATCGTCGTTGCCACCATGATGGTGCCGTACCATATGATCCTGATCCCGGTGTACGTGAATGTGGCGCAGCTTGGATGGTTGAACACATTCTGGGGGTTAACGGTGCCCTTCCTGTATCAGGGCTTGTACATCTTCATGCTCCGACAGTTCTTCATCTCGGTTCCAAATGAGTTTTTGGAGGCTGCACGGATGGATGGCCTGACGAAGATGGGTGCTTTCTGGCGGATCGTGTACCCGCTGGCCCGTTCATCGCTGATTACGATGTCGATTCTTGCTTTTGCCGGCACCTGGAACAGTTATCTTGTTCCGAGTACGCTTGCGAATACACCGGAAATGTATGTGCTGGTTGTTGGTCTGAACAGCGTGAAGGATATGTTCTTTGAGAATACGCCGATGATTATGGCGGGGGTTGTGCTGTCCACGCTGCCGATCATCCTGTTCTTCTTCCTGTTCCAGCGCCAATATATTGAGGGGATTTCGAACGCCGGCGTGAAAGGTTGATATAAAGCCTTGGGAGGGATTAGACATGGATAACGTGGAACAGCGTGCGAAGGATCTTCTCACGCAGATGACCTTGACCGAGAAGGTCGGTCAGACGGTGCAATACGGCCGGTGCGAGGAGCAGGAGCTGAAGCTGGTTGCCGAAGGCAAGATCGGGTCCTTGCTGAATGTGCATGGTCCGAAAAAGATCAACGAGCTACAGCGGCTGGCCGTGGAGGAAACGCGGCTGGGGATTCCCCTTCTCATCGGGGATGATGTCATTCACGGTTTCCGTACCATCTTTCCGATTCCGCTCGGCGAAGCCGCCAGCTGGGATCTGGAAGGGATGGAGAAGAACGCCCGCATTGCTGCGGCAGAGGCATCCGCGGAAGGCATCCGCTGGACTTTCGCCCCGATGGTCGACATCACGCGTGATCCCCGTTGGGGCCGCATCGCGGAGAGCACGGGGGAGGACGTCTATCTGTCCTCCCTGGCCGCTGCCGCGAAGGTCAGAGGATTTCAAAGTCCGAATGAGGACGGCTACCCGACGGTGGCGGCATGCGTGAAGCATTTTGCCGGTTATGGCTGGATCGAAGGCGGTCGGGACTATGATACAACCGACATGTCGGAGCGGACGCTGCGCGAGACCGTGTTGCCCCCGTTCTATCACGGAATTCAGGCCGGAGCGCTATCCGTGATGAGTGCCTTCAGTGAACTGAACGGCGTTCCTGCTTCCGGAAGCCGTTATCTCCTGCGGGATATATTGAAGGGGGAATGGGGCTTTGACGGGATGGTGGTCAGCGATTGGGAGTCGATCGAAGAGCTGATCTACCATGGCTATGCCGAGGATCGGAAGGATTCCGCGTTGAAGGGGCTGGACGCGGGGGTGGATATGGACATGCACGCCGGTGTTTATCTCGATCATCTGGAAGCATTGATCCAGGACAATCCCGAGCTGCTCAAGCAACTGGATGATGCGGTGCTCCGCATATTACAGGTGAAATTCCGGCTCGGATTGTTCGAGCATCCGTATGTGAGCGAGGAAGCTGAAGTGAACGGAGATGCGCCGAAAGGGCAAACCATTCCTGCTGCTCATCTGGAGCAGGCCAGGGACAGCGCCCGGAAATCGATTGTGCTGCTGCAGAATGACAGCGGGATTTTGCCGCTGGACACCAGCACGCACAAGAAGCTGGCTCTGATCGGGCCGCTGGCGGATGACCGCCACAATTCGATGGGCTGCTGGGCCTGGAAAGGCCGCGATGAAGACGTGATCACGGTATGGGATGCGTTCCAATCGGAAATCGCGCCGAAGGCCGAGGTGTTCTATGAGCCGGGCAGCGGCATTCTGGAGGAGCTGGATGGCGGAGTGAAGCGGGCTGTCGAGCTTGCCAAGCAGTGCGATGTTGCGGTTGTCGTTGTGGGCGAATCCGAAGCCATGACGGGCGAGCATTACAACGTCACCTCCATTACGCTTCCATCCTGCCAGGAGTCTCTGATTCAGGAACTGAAGCGTCAGACCGACACGCCGGTTGTGGTGGTGCTGATGAATGGACGCCCTCTTGCTGCTCCGTGGCTGCACGAGTTTGCCGATGCCGTGGTGGAAGCATGGCACCTTGGAACAACGACAGGGTACGCACTCGTGGATGTGCTGACTGGAGCGCATAACCCGAGCGGCCGCCTCCCGGTTACCGTTCCGCGCGCCACGGGCCAAATTCCGATGTATTACAACCGGAAGAATACCGGACGTCCTCATCTGTACGAGGATTATATCGATTGCGATGATTCTCCGCTGTATCCGTTCGGGTATGGCCTCAGTTATACAACGTTCGAATATACGGATTTGCGGCTGGATCGGCATCAAATCGGCCGGGATGAGTCCGTAGATGTATCGGTGAGCATAACGAATACCGGACAAAGAGCCGGCGAGGAAACCGTTCAGCTGTACATTCGCGACTTGGTTGCAAGCTCGACCCGGCCGGTCAGAGAGTTGAAGGGATTCCGCAAGGTACAGCTGCAGCCGGGCGAGAGCCGGACGGTACATTTTACGCTGGGACGTGAAGAACTTGGGCTATTGGATGAGAGACTTGCGTTTACGGTAGAGCCCGGGAAGTTCCATGTCTGGGTCGGACCACATTCGGAAGAAGGACTGCAGGCTGAGCTTGTAGTTGTTGAATAACCGGAATCAAAGGGGGATTTAAACATGGACTACCGTGTAATTAAAGAAGGAGATTTATTCTTTCTGACCGGGCTTAATGGAGATATCGTCCTGGGGGATGAACAAGGCCATGGTTTATATACGAAGGATACGCGTTTTTTGAGCCGCATGGAGCTGTTCATCGATGGCGAGAAGCCTTCGCTTCTGTCCTCCACGGGGGACAAGAGTTATGTTGCTTCATTCCGTCTGATGAAGGATGCCAAGGATGAAGGGGCGATTGAAGTGCTTCGGGAGCGCTTCATCTACAATGGCATTTTGTACGAGCGCTGCACACTGACCAATTATTTCGTGACGGACTCGAATATCGAGTTCGCGGTTTCCTTCGACGCGGACTTTCAGGATATGTTCCTGGTCCGTAAATACCGTACCGGGGAAGTTGGCAAGATGGAGGGGATTCTGACCGGCGATCAGGATATGACGCTGGCCTACGTCGGGGCTGATAACCTGAAAAGACAGACACGCATTGCTTGGGATGCGGACGGCGGCCAAGCGGATGAGGCCGGGAACGTCTCGTTCCCGTTGTCCCTGAAAGCCAAAGAGCGGAAGGTCATTACTTTCTTTGTCACGCCGATGACGGAGCAGCATTCCGTAACGGAGCCGCTCACCTACGAAGAAGGGCTGAAGAAGCTCGAAGCCTCGTATGAAGAATGGTACCGGAACAGCTCACGGGTCCAGTCGGATTCCGCGCTGTTCAGCGGCTTGTACCAGAGAGGGCTGCAGGATCTGCGCATGCTGACGACCGATGTGGGCTTCGGCGATACAACAGTCGCGGGGCTGCCGTGGTTCGCGGTTCCATTCGGCAGGGACAGCTTGATCACGGCCCTGTTCATGCTTCCGGTGAACCCGCAGCATGCCAAGGGGACCTTGAGAACGCTGGCAGCTTATCAAGGCGAGAAGACGGACCCTTGGCGGGATGAGCAGCCGGGCAAAATCATGCATGAGATTCGCTATGGAGAGCTTGTCACGACGAATCAATCGCCCTTCTCGCCGTATTACGGTACCATCGATTCCACACCGCTGTTTCTGGCGCTGATCGGCGAGTATTACCGCTGGACAGGCGATCTTTCCTTGGCGGAGGAATTGAAGCCAAACATGCTGCGGGCATTGGATTACATCGACGCCTCGCTTGAAGCGGGCTCCGGCTTCATGGCTTACAAGCAGGAAGCCGAGAAAGGCTTCCCGAACCAGGGCTGGAAGGATTCCGCCAACTCGATCATCCATGAGAATGGGGAGTATGCGGAATCTCCGATCGCACTGTCGGAGGTCCAGGGCTATGTGTATCAAGCCAAGGCATCGCTGGTGCCCGTTTTTGCAGAGTTAGGCGAGCCGGAACGGGCCCGCAGGCTGGAGACGGAAGCCGCGGAGCTTCGGGCTCGATTCGAATCGGCCTTCTGGATGGAGGATGAGATGTGTTATGCCATCGCACTGGATAAGGATCTCCGTCAGGTGCGCAGCGTATCCTCGAATCCCGGGCATCTGCTTATGAGCGGGCTGCCGGAAGAGAGCCGGGCGAAAGCCCAATCCAAGCGGATGCTCAGAAGCGACATGTTTAACGGATATGGAATCCGCACGATGAGCACAGACTCCACGGGATACTATCCGATGAGTTATCACAACGGCAGTGTATGGCCGCATGATAATGCCATGATCCTGCTGGGACTTGGCAAGCAGGGATTCAAGGATGAGGCGGGTAAGGTCATCTCCGGCCTGCTGCAGGCTTCGGCGCATTTTGAGTACCAGCGTCTGCCGGAGCTGTTCTGCGGACATGATGCGAAGCTCGGTTATCCGGTTCCATACCCGACAACCTGTTCGCCGCAGGCATGGGCAGCGGGAACCTCGATTGCCTTCCTGCAGGCGATGCTCGGATTGTATCCGAATGCAGCGAGGAAGGAAATTGCGTTGTCTCCGTTCCTTCCGGAAGGGATGAATGAGCTGAAGGCCGAGCGGATTGCCATCGGAAACGGGCATCTGTCCGTATTCGTCGTACGGGAAGCCGGCAGCAGCACGTTTAAAGTCCAAGTACTTGAGAATACAACCGGATTCAATCTTGTGGATTGATCTTTTATCAGATTCTGTGTGCACGAACAACCTGACTCTTAATACTTAAGGGTCAGGTTGTTTTTGGTTGAAATTAGAGGAACGTATGTTCTATAATAGTGGAGTGAGTTTGAATGGATTGTTGTATACATACCGGATGGGAGAGAAACTATGAATTCCTATTGTACATATGCATTACATCAGATTGAAGTTGCCGTTGTATCCATCGTGGCGATAATCGACAAGCTCGATGAAGCGGATTTGCTCGTTAAGCCGACCGAGGACAAACATTCTGTCGGGGAATTGCTCAAGCATATCGCCGTCATCTGCCGGGCCGATTTCCACATATCACAAGGAGCTGCGCAGGAGGAGATGAGCGCCTATTATGCAGGTGTATCGATTCATAACCTGAAGGATATACAGGCTGAATTGTTAAGCAACTATTCGTATCTGGAACAGGCGTTCAGAGAGATGACGGAAGAAGAGCTTCATCAGGAGATGACGTCCTACTGGGGCGTCACCTATTCGAGGTACGAATGGCTGCTTGAAATACTGGGTCATGTGTACCACCACCGGGGACAGCTGCATGCGATGCTGGTTCACTGTAACGGAAAGGACCCGAAGGTCCCGTTATTCGAATAGCCATGGGATGGAGGAGATCCATCCGGGCTGGGCAAGGGGGCGTTCTTGTCCGGCCTTTTTTCTGACCTGACCATATTAAAACTCCTTTCCTTTCTCGCATAGAAATCCACCTAAAAAACATACGATCGCGCATCGTCAATCGATCTGGAAATCCTTTATAGTAATGACACAGCATGGAATATGTTTGCCACCCATCGTTAAGCTCCCCGCAGATTTACGCACGGCGTCATGATGTTTCTGTTTTTGCAGCAGCACCTGAACCAGCATACCCTCTCATTATGTTTATTGCATTCTTCCTTATAAACTGCCAGTGCGCGAGATTTTGCCTATGTTCGGGTGATCCTAACAGGGTTATTCGTGCTGGGGGCGTGATGGGGAGGATAGCGGCGGCGGTTGACCAACACAGGGCACATAGGAACATAGGAGTTCAAGGGAGGTGATCGGCACGAACGGAACATAGTTGTAAGCGCATACTTATTTCTTCCGGCATGCGGCCGGGAAGACGAGACTAACGTATGCAACGTACACAAGGAAAACATTTGATATCAGGAGGTTGGATCATGAAATCCAGAAGGTTGATGAATAGAATCAAACCTGCTGTCATGAGTTTACTCGTATTGATGCTGATATGGACACAGCTGATCATGGTGCCTGACCCGGGCTTTGCTGAGGGATCCCATACCGATTCGCATCCAGCCGTTCAGATTGGAGATGGGCAGCAATGGGATGGCGATCCGGCGGCGGGGGAACCCGCTATGGATCAACCGGGCGGAGGCCGGCCCGGCTCCGGTCATGAGGAGGTGCCAGGAGATGGCTCAGGCGATGAAGGCACCCCGGGCGGCGGGTCCGAAGGAGGTAAAGCACCTGCATCCGGCGAAGACGCCAAAGCGCCAGCAGCCGAGGATGCCGTAATCGCAGCGGAGCCAGGCAATCTGGCGGCTGGCAAGAATATGACGGCCAGCTCCTATAACCAGACCTATGCTGCCGGGAATGCCAATGATTCTAACCAGGCTACCTACTGGGAGAGCAGCAACAACGCCTTTCCTCAGTGGCTTCAGGTGGATCTGGGCAGCTCCTACAGTGTCAACAAAGTGATATTGAAGCTGCCTGCGAACGGGTGGGAGACGAGATCTCAGACGTTGACCGTACAAGGCAGCAGCAACGGCTCAGCGTTCAACAACCTGTCTTCTTCCGCTGCCTATACATTTAATCCGGCAGACGGCAATAAGGTTACGATCAATCTGACCGCGCAATCGGCGCGATATGTACGGCTGCTCTTCACCGCCAATACCGCATGGCCAGCCGGTCAGATTTCCGAGTTCGAAGTGTACGGCCAGGCACCGGCCGGGGATACAGAGGCACCGACTGCCCCGGGCAACCTCGCTTATACTGAGCCAGCTTCAGGCCAGATTAAGCTGACCTGGTCGGCATCAGCGGACAATGTCGGCGTAACGGGGTACGATATATACGCCAATCAGGCAGTGCGGGCAAGCGTAGCCGGCAATGTGCTGACGTATACGGATAATCAGCCTGCTGCCGCCACGGTCAGTTACTATGTGAAGGCCAAAGACGCTGCCGGTAATGTATCTGCCGCCAGCAACATGGTGACCCGCACGGGCAGCGGCGGCGGAGGCACCGGAACCAATCTGGCGCTGAACAAGCCGATCACGGCTTCCTCGAACGAATACATTTATGCCGCTTCCAATGCCAATGATGGCAGCTTGAGCACGTATTGGGAAGGCGGTGCCAACCGTTATCCGCATACGCTGACCGTCGATTTAGGCTCCAACGCGGACATTTCGTCGGTTGTGCTGAAGCTGAATCCGGATAGCCAGTGGGGAACGCGTACGCAGACAATTCAGGTGCTGGGCCATGATCAGAACAGTAACGCCTTCACAAATCTGGTATCCGCTGCGCAGTATACCTTTAACCCGGCCACGGGCAATACGGTGACCATTCCGGTTACTGCCAAAGTGAATGCCGTGCAGTTGAGGATCACGGCCAATACGGGTTCATCGGGAGGACAGATTGCCGAGTTTCAAGTTATCGGCACGCCTGCTTCCAATCCGGACTTGACCATTACGGGAATGTCCTGGACACCGGTGAACCCGGTGGAAACCGACAGCATTGTATTAACGGCTGTAGTGAAGAACATCGGGACCCTCTCTTCCGGGGCAACAACCGTCAATTTCTACCATGGCAATACCAAGCTCGGTACTTCGAATGTGGCGGGACTCGCAGCCGGTGCTTCGGCTAACGTGACCTTGAATCTCGGTGCCAAGGAGGCGGGAACATATCAACTCACGGCCAAGGTGGATGAGAACAATGCCGTCATGGAGCAGAACGAAGCCAATAACAGCTACACGCATCCGACATCCATGGTCATCAGCCCTGTTCAAAGCTCCGACCTGGTGGCAGCGACCAGTTGGTCACCGGGCAATCCGGCTGCCGGAAACAGTGTGAATTTCACCGTTACGGTGAAGAACCAGGGTACGGCCGCGTCCGCTGGAGGTGCTCACGGCATTAAGGTGACCCTGAGCGATGCGAATACAAACAACGTCATTCAGACCTTTACAGGCACGGTGAATGGCGTCATCGCCAGCGGGGCTTCGGCTCAGCCGGTGAACGTAGGCAGTTGGACGGCGGCCAACGGCAAGTACAACGTGAAGACCGAGGTGGCCGTGGATGCCAATGAGCTGCCGGTGAAGCAAGCTAACAACATCGCAACAAGCTCGCTCTTTATCGGACGGGGGGCGAATATGCCTTATGACATGTATGAGGCCGAGGATGCCGTCGTTGGCGGCGGAGCGGCTGTGGTCGGGCCGAACCGCAACATCGGGGATATTGCCGGTGAAGCATCCGGCCGGAAGGCGGTCACACTCCATTCAACAGGCAGCTTCGTAGAGTTCACGACGAAAGCCAGCACGAATAGTCTGGTTACGCGCTTCTCGATTCCGGATGCGCCTGGCGGTGGAGGGATCGATGCTACGCTGAACGTCTATGTGGATGGTGTCTTTACCAAGACAATCAATCTCACTTCCAAATATGCATGGCTCTATGGCGATGAGGCCAATCCAAGCAACAGCCCATCTGCAGGAGCACCGCGTCACATATATGACGAGGCCAACATCATGTTTGATACCACCATCCCGAAGGGAAGCAAAATCCGCCTGCAGAAGGATGCAGCCAACACAAGCCAGTACGCCATTGATTTTATCAACCTGGAGCAGGTGACATTAATTGCGAATCCGGACCCTGCTAAATATGTCGTTCCGGCAGGTTTTACGCATCAGGATGTGCAGAACGCTTTGGATAAATTCCGCATGGATACAACGGGCAATCTGGTCGGCGTCTATCTCCCGGCCGGAACCTATCAGACATCGAATAAGTTCCAGATTTATGGCAAACCGGTGAAAATCGTCGGCGCGGGCCCATGGTTTACCCGCTTTACCGGCCCATCGTCACAGAACAATACCGATATTGGATTCTCCATCAATGCAACGGCGAACGGCTCCATCTTCGCGAACTTTGCATACTTTGGCAATTACACCTCCCGGATCGACGGACCGGGTAAAGTGTTCGATTTCTCGAACGTTGCGAACATTACGATCGATAACATCTGGGTGGAGCACCAAGTGTGCATGTATTGGGGCGCCAATACGGATTACATGAAAATTACCAACTCCCGGATCCGCAACGTGTTTGCTGATGGGATCAACATGACCAACGGCAGCACGAACAATCTCGTGAGCAACATTGAAGCACGGGCAACAGGGGATGACAGCTTTGCTCTGTTCTCCGCGATTGATGCGGGAGGGGCAGACGAGAAGGATAACGTCTACGAGAATCTGACTTCGCTGCTGACCTGGCGTGCGGCGGGCCTTGCGGTATATGGAGGATACGGCAATACGTTTCGTAATATCTACATTGCGGATACGCTCTGTTATTCCGGCGTCACGATCAGCTCGCTGGATTTCGGATACCCGATGAACGGCTTCGGCGCATCGCCGCCGACCCAATTCGAGAATATCTCGATTGTCCGTGCGGGCGGCCATTTCTGGGGCCAGCAGACCTTCCCGGCAATGTGGCTGTTCTCAGCCTCGAAGGTGTTCCAGGGCATTCGCGTAACGGACGTGGATATTATCGACCCGACTTACCACGGCATCATGTTCCAGACCAATTATGTTGGCGGGCAGCCGCAGAATCCGGTCAAGGATACGATCTTTACGAACATTACGATCTCCGGTGCGAAAAAGAGTGGCGACGCATTTGACGCGAAATCCGGCGTAGGAATCTGGGCTAACGAAATGCCGGAGCCGAACCAAGGTCCGGCCGTGGGCAGTGTGATCTTTAATAACCTGAAGATCACCGATACCGTAACGCCGATCAAGAATAACACCTCGACGTTTACGATTCAGGTAAATCCGTAATCCCCAAGGTGTAGAGCAGTCAGCGCATTTTGCAGACCAAACGGTTAAGCGCCTGAAACAGGCGCATGGAAGCATGGATTGGCAGGTCGTCCGATACCCTCGGGCGGCCTGTTTCCATCCTGTGCGATCTCCGTGGCACGATCTGCCCTTCTATATGCCCCATAACCAGGGACGATTGCAAACGGAGCTGACGTTCTTTTTACACAGCGCCATGATATTTATTACATTCAACTCACATTCTTTTAAATTCGACAAATTAATACAATATTCGCTATAGACTCTAGCTAAATCATTCCACTATGATAGATACTAAATAGCTGATCGAGCTATTCTGAAAGCGTTCTCCCCGTGTTCGCTGAACCGAAAATGATCCTAAGTCTAGGAGGGAACCTACCAAACCAGGCATATAGTAAAATCTGTTATCAGCTAAATGGAAAGCGCATTCATGACGTGTGGAATGTGTGCAGGGAGCGTCGTTAACACATATTTTACACATCGTTAATACTCACATGATCCTATCGCTTTATCATAGTGAGTGTTCGGTAAAGGGGGACACGCACTTATGACAGATCAGAAGAGAAGCCGTCTTCCCGTGATCGCTTCGATTACCAAGCTTGAACAGATCGATGCGGCTGTGAGCAGCGCGGTGGAACGGGTGAACCTGATGACAGGTGACATTATGAAACTAAGGGATATCGTAAGTCGGCTGCACTCCTCAGGCAAAAAAGTGTTTGTTCATTTGGAAATGGTAAGCGGGATTGGTCGTGACAATTCGGCTGTGCAGTATTTGGCGGATTCGTATCGGATCGATGGGATCATTACCACGAAAACCAATACGGTAGCAGCAGCGCGGCAAGCAGGCATCAGCTCGATACAGCGTGTGTTTGCCATTGATACGACAGCTTTAAGAACCGCCGTGAAGATGATCGGACAAGCGCGTCCGGACGAGGTGGAGCTGATGCCGGGACTTATGCCCCGCGTGATCCGCGACCTGAAGAAGGAAATTCACTGTCCGCTAATTGTGGGAGGATTTTTACGAAGCGAAGAAGAAATCGATGAGGCACTGGCTAACGGTGCAGATCTCGTATCTACGGGTGATGCGCGCTTTTGGAAATAAAGCGTCCTGTAGGATTAATGGATTTACTACAATTACATATTTGCTAGGGGTGGAGACGATGAGATAACCCGAGTAGCAGCTACTTTAGCTTTTATAGGAGGTGGTGGCTCTTAGGTTGCGCTCTTTTGACGTCTCTATTTTTGTGCGCTTTTTAAGGGGTAGAAGGGTTGATTGGATGAGGAGCTTTCCTCATTCCTGAGGGTCCATGTGCCGCCAGGGCTGGCATTGGGATGGATGAAGTGTGGATAGACAAGCCATTATTCAGAAGAAGTTGATTCGAAAGGGGCTAGAGATCATCAATGAAAAAGAAATCATGGTTGTTGACGTTACTGACCATATTTATGGTCATCACCACGGCATGCGGAGGCAGCGGTGGAAGTGAAAGTGCTGGAGGCGAGGTTTCGCTGGATGATGTGGAAGCCGCTTCAATGGATATGAAGAACGATACAACACCTGTCAAAATCCAATACTGGCATGCCCACGCGGATGCCCAGCTTGAAGGCTTGAATTACATGATTGCAGAGTTTCAGAAGAAGTATCCTCATATTACGGTAGAACCGGTGTTCCAAGGCGGTTATCCTGACCTTCACAAGAAACTGTCGGCTGCCGTAGCTGCGAATAATGTACCGGCCGTGACCAATGTGGAGGTATCGTCCCTCGCGAACTTTGCGGACAGCGGTGTATTTGCCGACCTGGGTCCATGGATCAAGCGCGATGAAGTGAAGATGGACGATTTTGCTCAAGGGATGCTGAACGCCTATGCCTACAACGGCAAGCAATTCGGATTCCCGCTGATTGTCAGCACCAGCGTGTTCGTCTACAACAAAACCATGCTGGACGAGCTGGGCGTAGAGCCTCCTGCGAAATGGGATGAGATTGAGGATTTCAATGCAAAAGTAACGAAAAAGGAAGGCGACAAAACGACTCGCTATGCCTTTTCGGTTCCAGGCTGGGATACGTGGTACTATGACCCTTGGAACATTAACGGCGGCGGACAAATCCTGACGGAGGACCTGAGTGCTTCCGCTGTCGAGAACGAGGATTCCCTCCGCTACCTTCAGAATTTCTACAAATGGCAAAATGACGGCAGTATGCATATGGGCTTCGGTAAAGGAGCTTCCGACAATATGCGGCAAATGTTCCTGAACGGTGAAATCGCCATGGTACAGCACACTTCCGCGATGTTGAAGATGTACCGCGAGAATGCAGACTTCGAAGTCGGCGTATCCTTCATTCCTGGCGATAAAGTCCGTACCTCCAACATTGGCGGCGCAGGTATCGTCATGATGGAAGGTGCCAAGGATCTGGAGAAAGAAGCAGCATGGAAATTCATCGAGTTCATGACTTCAGCTGAGCAGAACATTAAATGGGCCGAATCCGTTGGATACCTGCCTACAAGAAAATCCGCGATCGAGTCGGAGGAAGGCGATCAATATTTCGAAAGATGGCCGCAATACCGATCGGTTTACGAGCATTTTGATGAAGTGACACCGCGTATGCAGCACCCGGCTTATCCTGAATTCAGTGAAGTGTACAAAGAAGTTGTAGGTGAAATGGTGCTGAACAAAAAAGATCCGACACCACTTATGCAGGATGCGGCCAAGAAGATCAACGATATTCTGGCTGACTATGAGTGATGCCTATGGAGACCAATAAACAAGTGACTAAGGCGGCGTCCAATCGGGCGACCGCTTCGGTCTCTAAACGGATGTCTCATACGTTAATGGAGAAGTGGAAGGACTTTTCATTCGCGGTCCCGGCGCTGCTGTTCATGGGCGTGTTCCTGTATTATCCGCTGGGCTATTCCGTCTACATCAGCTTCACGAATTGGAATATGACTCGTCCCGTGAAAAAGTTCGTAGGCGTTGATAACTATACGCGTCTTCTGGGCAGCGCGGATTTCTATCAGTCCCTGAAGGTCACGTTCCTGTACACCTTGATGGACGTTGTATTCACGCTTGTGATCGGGCTGCTGCTGGCGCTGCTCCTCAATGTGTCCTCGTCACGTCTGTTCGGCTTCATGCGCGGTGTCATCTTCATGCCATATTACGTGTCGATGGTGGTTGCAGCCATGGTATTCACCTGGATATACAACGGACAATACGGGCTTCTGAATTCCGTTGTATCCTGGTTTGGCATGGACCCTGTCCAATGGCTGACCAATCCCTCCACGGCATTACCGGCATTGGTTGCCGTTTCGGTATGGAAGGGCGTGGGCTTCGCGATGATCCTCTTTATTGCAGGCATGCGGGGGATTCCGGCGGAGTATTATGAGGCGGCTTCGATTGATGGGGCCAGCAAGCTTCGGCAGTTCCGCAATATTACACTGCCACTCTTGTCGCCGATGACCCTGTTTCTTGTCATTACCAGTTTTATTTCCTCCATGCAGGTGTTCCAGTCAATTGACGTAATGACAGACGGCGGTCCGCTCAAGGCCACAAACGCTATTGTGTACTGGATCTATACGATGGCTTTCGATGAATTCAAGACAGGAAGAGCCTCTGCGCTTGTCATGATTCTGTTCGTTATCATACTGCTGTTAACATTGGTTCAATGGGTGGTCAGCAGGAAGAAGGTGCACTATGAAGGATAATTATATGGCCGGGTCAGCCAAGAACCGCAAGACCATGATGACGCTTCGCATCATCGGAGCCGTCATGGTAACGCTTGTCATGTTCTTTCCGGTGTATTGGTTGCTGATCAGTGCGCTCAAGACGCAGTCTGAGATGCGGATGGCCGTTCCTACATTCTGGCCGGAAACCTTTGCCTGGCAGAACTTTGCCGAGGCCTTCCGGGTGATCCCTTATGCGCGGTTCTTCAGTAATACGCTGCTGATGGCGGTAGGAACGATTATTTTGCAGCTGAATGTGGCGCTGATGGCGGCATATGCTTTTGCGAAGGGGCAATTCTGGGGACGGGACGCTCTGTTCTTACTGGTTCTGGCTGCACTGATCGTGCCGGAGCAGGTCATTTTCGTTCCGGTGTACGTCATGATGTCCAAGCTGGATTGGCTGGACACCTTCTGGGCGCTCATCGTGCCTCATGGAGCTTCTGCTTACGCGATATTCCTGCTTAGGCAGGCCTTCAAATCCATCAACAATGACGTGCTGGAAGCAGCGCGCGTGGATGGAGCCGGAAGGTTCTCGATTCTGTATAAGCTGTTGTTTCGGATGGCATTGCCAACGATTGTCACCATGGGCGTCTTAATCTTCATCTCGTCCTGGAACTCGTATTTCTGGCCGCTCATCATGACCAACGACAACGATATGCGCGTGCTTACGGTAGGTATTGCCATGCTGCGGGATTCCATTGCCGGCAATGAAGCGATGTTCTTCAATGTTATTATGGCGTCCAGCGTCATGGCCATTATCCCGATCGTGCTGGTGTTTACGGTCATGCAGAAGCATATTGTAGCCGCCATGGCGAATTCAACATTTAAATAACCTCATTTTATTCGTTAAGAGATTAGGCGGAGTTGACGGAGAAAGCCTGCATCCCTTGGCACCGTTACCGAGGAGGACATATTCTTGAGAGACATTCGCCTGATCGTAAGCGATTTAGACGGTACGTTATTGTCACCCGATCATTCGTTAAGTGAACATGTAGCAGGGACTATCCGGCAATATGTAAAGGAAGGCGGCCTGTTCACGGTAGCAACGGGACGACCGTATCGGACTGCGATGCCTGTGATTCAGGAACTGGGAATCGATATACCCGTCATTCTGAGCAATGGAGCCGTGCTCGCAGAAGGCGGGCGCGTCCTGGAACGATACTGTTTGTCCGTAAAGAACATCGCTGATATGCTGCTGGACTTCCACCTGATGGGACTGAGCGTGTTGTTATTCCGCGAGCACGAAATCCAGACCTTTGCACGCACCGAAGAGATCGAAGCCTATGAGCATAAGGAGCGCGTATCCTGCTCCGTGATATCTGCCCGATCTTCCCGCTGGACGGCGGGGGAGCTGGAGAAAGTGATATTAATCGGGAATCTGCTCGCATTCAACAGGGTGTGGGACCGGTGGGAAAGCGTCCACCGCCATGCCGTTTCTCCGTTTCAGTCCGAGGCTGACTACGTGGAGCTTGTCTCGGGACAAGTCAGCAAAGGATTTATGCTGCAGCGTCTATCCAGCACGCTTGGGATCGAAGCGGGGCGGATCATGGCGATTGGCAATCAGATGAATGATCTGTCCATGCTGCAGCTGGCAGGGATTGGAGTATCGGTAGCGAACAGTCCTATAGAGCTTCAAATGGCATCCGATTACGTAAGTCAGGCATCTTATGGCGAAGGCGTGATCGAAGCCATCAATCGATTTGTACATGGAGGGAAGGGAATATGGAAGTACGGGGACTGGCCCATAGAGGATATCCGCTAAAATATCCGGAGAATACGATGCTCGGTTTTCGAAAAGCGCTGGAGCTTGGCTTCTCGCATCTGGAGCTGGATGTCCAGCTGACGAAGGACGGCGTGCCCGTTGTGATACACGACCCGACGGTAAACCGGACAACCAACGGTACAGGAGCGATCAACGCCTTCACGCTAGAGGAAATACGCAAGCTGGACGCAGGCCAGGGAGAGGTCATTCCAACGCTGGAGGAGGCGCTGCGTTTTGCCAAGGATCGGATGATCGTGGACATTGAGCTGAAGCAGATGGGCGATACCTATCCGGGGCTGGAGGAGAAGGTCATCAACGTGATTAAGGAAACGGGTATGGAGAAGCAGGTCTTCCTGACCTCCTTCGATCATTATTCCGTTGAACGGGCACGTGCGCTTGATCCGGACATTGAGCTGGGCCTGGTTATATACGGGGCGACCCCTTCCGTTTTTCCGTATCTGGAAGCGATCGGGGCCCGGTATGTATCCGTAAAATACGTTTATGTGACCCCGAAGTTCATGGAGGAAGCACGCAAGCGGAACATCCAGCTCATTGTCTGGACACCGGATGATGAAGCAGCTCTGGAGACGCTTGCCCAATATCCGGAATTGTTGATCGTGACGAACAATTTGGAGGGCTGGGCCAAGGTATACCATGAGAAGATTGCCCAGAACGCGTGAAACTCCAGAGGCTGACGGCGGTTGGAGTGACGGATAACAGGCACTCGCATCACGGGTTCAGTACATCTGTGTACCGCTATCCTTCCAATGATGTCCGGCTTGCGGGTTGATGGAGATCGGCATGAACATAGAATGAAAAGGATCTGTCCCGGCATTTCATAATGGGGCAGATCCTTTTTCTAGTTATTTCGATAACCCATAAGGGTCTTGAAAATCCTAACTCTTGAGCGTCCTAATTACTGATGTGTATTCGCATAATCCCAGGAATTCCAGCATGGCTGCAATTCCTGAAAATTCAATGAAAATTTTCAGTTGACCTGCGGACAATTGTCCGTTAGAATTTAAAAAGCATAATCGGACAATTGTCCGCAGACATCATTTTAAGGAGGATAAGGTCTTGGATATGGGAGTGGGGCCAAGTACGGCCAAGATTGATTTAAGCAAGTTAAAGAGAGGGCCGATTGTAGCCGCACTGATTATTGGCGCGTTCGTTTCCATCTTGAATGAGACGCTGCTCAACATCGCTTTCCCAAGCTTGATGGAGCAGTTTAGTATTGGGGAGTCCACGGTTCAGTGGCTGTCCACTTCGTATATGCTGGTTGTCGGCATTCTGGTGCCGGTAACCGCGCTGCTTCAAATGTGGTTTACCACCAGGCAGATGTTTATCGGTGCTATGACGCTGTTCTTAATCGGTACCGTGATCAGCGGTATTTCGCCGACCTTTGGCGTGCTGCTGTCCGGACGGATTTTGCAGGCAATAGGAACGGGTCTGCTGATCCCGATTCTGATGAATACGATCCTCAGCATTTATCCGCCTGAGAATCGCGGCGGAGCGATGGGAATGATCGGTTTGGTCATGATGACGGCTCCGGCGATCGGACCTTCGCTGTCCGGTTTGATTGTGGATGCTCTTAGCTGGCGCTGGTTGTTTTTCCTCATCATTCCGCTGGCGGCATTTTCGATTGTTTTTGCATTTATATATCTAAAAAACGTTACAGAGCTCACCAAGCCAAAGGTGGATTTTATCTCCATTATTCTGTCATCCGTCGGATTCGGGGGAATTGTGTACGGCTTCAGCAGTGCCGGTGAAGGCGGCTGGTCTGATCCGAAGGTCACATGGTTCATTGCCGCCGGTGCGGTCAGCTTGCTGCTATTTGTATGGCGTCAGCTGAAGATGGACCAGCCGATGCTGGATATGCGCACGTTTAAGTTTCCGATGTTCTCGCTCGTCACGGTGCTGATGCTGGTGCTGATGATGAGTATGTTCTCCACCATGATCATGCTGCCGTTGTTCCTGCAGAATGCACTTGGTTTGACCGCACTGGCGGCAGGACTTGTCATGATGCCGGGGGGTATCGTCAACGGTCTGATGGCCCCGATATCAGGCAAGCTGTTTGACAAATTCGGTCCGAGAGTTCTCATTATTCCTGGACTGGTGCTGTTGTCCCTCTCGATTTTCCTGTTCTCGAGAGTGGATTCTTCCTGGACCGGTGGTTATGTTATCTTCCTTCATGTTATGATGATGGTTGGCATATCTATGGTCATGATGCCGGCCCAGACAACAGCACTAAACCAGCTGCCGCGCTTGCTGTACCCGCATGGAACAGCGATTATGAGCACACTGCAGCAGGTTGCCGGAGCTATTGGCATGGCGCTCTTTATCAGTATCATGTCATCAGGAGCTAAAAATTATGTCGAGACGACCGGGGATATGAATCCGGTGGAAAGTATGATTGCAGGCCTTCAAAGCGCCTTTATAATCGGATTTGTTCTTGCAATAGTGGCCTTGGTGCTGGGCTTCTTCGTCAAACGAACAACTTCACCCGTAGAAGAAGAACAGTCTGCCGCATAAGATTCCCGTTTGTTCAAAGAGAAAGGGATATATGAATGGCAAAAGAGAATGACGAATTAGGTCAGAGAATTTTGGATACGGCTCAGGCCTTGTTTGACCAATACGGCGTCGAGGACGTGTCGATGCATCAGGTGGCTAAAACCGCCGGAATCGGTCAAGGCACCTTGTACCGCCGCTATCCAAGCAAGAGTAAAATTTGCTTTACGCTCATGGAGGCGAAGATTGACCGGTTCATGGAGGAATTGGACCTTTACCTGCGCAATAGCGCGGATGTGCCCGCTGCGGCCCGTTTGAGGACCGTCATGACGAAGGTTATTCTTCACTTCAATGAGGATCTGGAATGGCTGCGGGTGATGCTGAGTTCCGATCGGCTGGAAGACACCAAGAACATTTTGTGTGAGCATCCACCTTTCATGTATTTGCGACTGCAAATCAAGGGCCTTCTGGACCAAGCGGCGGAGCAAGGAACGCTGATGCCGGTTGATTCACAATTTACATCCGTCATGCTTGCCTCGCTGCCTCGGGCGGACATTATTCTGTATCTCCGGGATATGGGATATAGTGCGGAGCAGATTGCGGAGGAATATTGCAGAAGTTTTGTTGACCCGTTGTTTGTATGTCGATCAACGAAATAGACCGGCATGCAAGAGGCCGTTTCGGAAGACTGTATAGTCTTTCCGGACGGCTTTTTTGTCTGTTCTCGGTAGGGTTTCTTTTTCGTTTCAATGCAACATTTGGCAAAAAACGCCCGTCAGTATAGTTGTACATGATAATGAAAGACACCTAGAAAGGATGATCAACATGAACAAACAATGGAAGAAGCAAGCGGTGACACTGATGGTTGCAGCCATGGCGGTTTCCGGTAGTGCAGCGGTTTATGCGGCACCCCAGGCTGGAGGAAGCCAGGAACAGAAGCCGGTTGTGATATCGGCTGCCATGGATTATGGAGTGCTGGTCAACGGCAAGGATGTGACGGGCGCTGGATTTATGAATACAGACGCGAAGCTGGTCATGATTCCGCTGCGGAGCGTGTCCGAGGCACTCGGATTTGAGCTGGACTGGAATCAGGAGGATCGCTCTGCAGAGCTGACGAAACCGGGCTCACCGATCTGGACCCTCGTGCAAACAGGCAAGGATCAGTACGCGGTAAACAAAATGTACAAGTCCCTCGGCGCTGCGTCGGTGAATGTGAAGGGCACGCTCTATGTTCCGGCTAACTTCTTCAGCGAGGTACTCCGGGCTAGCGTCGCGGTCGATGGTATGAGGGTGAGTATCACTTCCGGGGAAGATGATGTGAAGAAGGAAACCACCAGCGGCAAAATCACGGAAGTCATTCATAATGAAAATCGCAAGGCCGTTCATATTAACGGCACGGGAACGGAAGGCATCATTCTGAATGTGGACGAGAGCACCATCATCCGCGACGCGGAAGGCAAGAAGATCGAGCTCAAGGATCTTGCGAAAGGGATGGAGATTGAAGCCGTTCACAGCATGGCGATGACCATGAGCCTGCCGCCGCAGACCTACGCATATGAAATCAGTGTGAAGTCGGACAAGGAAGAGAAGGAACAACTCGCTACCGCTGGTGCGATTACTGATATCAATGCAGAGGGCGGCAACCTGCGTATAACGATCAAGGGTCAAGGATTGACGGAGCAATCACCAAGTGAAGTGATCCTAAGTCTGACGCCTGAAACGATTATCGAGCATAAAGATGGCAAAGCTATGAAAGCTAGTGATTTGACTGCCGATGCGGAGATCATTGGTTATTACAGCCCTGTGATGACCAAGAGCCTGCCGCCGATTGGCCATGCGATCAAAATCGTTCTTCAATAAGAGGGAATACAAGAAGAAGCCTGGCGGCTGCGCCGGGCTTTTTTCTCGTTAATGATACAGCGGGGGAACCGGAATTTCCTTATCATAGACGGTGATGTTTAAAGACATCTGTTCATCAAGAGAAGCGAAGAACACCTGATCAAGCAGGATCTCCCGCTCGCTGAGCTGGTTCTCCAGCCATTTTCCTGTAAGGTTTAGCTTTTGGAGGGTTATGGTTTGAACTCGCCCTTCCTTAATAATGGCGTAGGACAGGCCGGAATCCTGCCGCTTTAATTTTAAGTCCTCTAGCGTAACGGTCATCTTCCCCATTTTCTTCAGAACGGATAAGGTCCCATTCGGCTCCAGCACGGCCATATCCACAGTGTTGATATCAAAAATCTGATCCTCACGCAGCATCTGCAAAATATTATCGATGGGATAACGGGCTTTTTTCAGATTCTTATGAAGGAATTGCCCATCCTTAATCACGATAATGGGTTCGAATGTCATCCATTTCCCGATGAGGCGGCTCTTAATGAGCAGGACGGAGCCGATCTTTTGCAGGACACCGATGGCAACGATGGCGAAGATCGTAGGAATATGCTCGATATGGGGGTCTGCAATATCTGCCCCGATTACGGAACCGAGGGACAGAATGATGATGTAATCAAAGACGGGCAGCTCGGCAACGGATCGACGGCCCATAAACAGGGTAACGGCTAAGAGCAGCGGATAGATGGTATAAATTCTGCCGAGCACTACCAGAAGATCTTTGATGAGTTCCATGGCACAGATCCTTTCCGAGTGGTTTTACGGCCTTACACAGAAGGGTTGGCTATTGCCAAGAAAAATATGTATTATCAGCCAAATTTACGGCAGGGGGAGACGCTGCCCTGCACGGTTCGACAAGATCTCATGGCCTCCCTTGCATGAGCAGGTATAATCGTTCTTTGCGCCGAATACTGTACAACAAATCGTCCTTAACGGATGGAGGGAAACGGATGAAGCGCAGTTGGAGGAATTCACCGTATTCATATTCGCTCGGCATGTTTGCCATGATGGTTCCGAGTCAGGCGTTCAGCTCCTTTTATATCTTTTTTTACGTGGACACACTGGGACTTGGCATTGGGCTGGCATCCCTCGCGCGAACGGTATTTCTGATCTGGGATGCTGTCAACAATCCGCTCATGGGATATTGGTCGGATCGTACGAAGACCAGGCTTGGGCGGCGCAGGCCGTGGGTATTCGGTGCGATTCCACTGTTCATGCTGACCTTCGTGCTCGTATTCTCGCCACCGGAAGGATTGTCTCAGAACGGACTGTTTATGTGGTTTTTGGTTGCGCTTATTCTGTATGAAGCTGTAGCCACCGTGTTATGGGTTAATTATGGAGCATTGTTTCCCGAGCTGTTCCGCGGGGACCGGATACGGGCAAAGGCTTCAGCTATACAGCAGGGCTACCAGGTAGTGGCTTTGCTGATAGGCACTGCGCTTACTCCGATCATCTATGATGCCCTGGGTTTTTCCAATATGGCAATTCTGTATGCGCTGTTGTTTGGTGTATTCATGCTCCTCTGTATGATGAGCGTTCGGGAGCAGGAGGTGTACAGCACAAACGAGCCGCTCAAGCTGGTTCAGGCGTTTCGTGAAACCTTGCGCAACAAAAAGTTCTGGGTATTTAACATCTCCAATTCGTTCGCCCAGACGGTGAATGGTCTGATAAGCTCAACGATCCCCTTCTATGCCAAATATGTGCTGCAGATTCCGGTTGACCAAGTATCGATTCTGCTGGCGGCTGTGTTTGTATCGGTCATCCCGCTGGTGTTCGTCTGGTATTGGATGATCCGCAGGATGGATGGTGTGAAGGCCTGGCGACTCTCGCTCGGGGTGTACGGTATATCCGTTATTCCACTCTGGTTCGGATACGATTTGCTCAGCGGCATTTTGGCCGGCATCGGCGTGGGCTTCGGTCTGGCAGGATTTCTGGTAACACCGGCTATGGTTAGCGGGAACATCATCGATGAGGATGCGGAGCGGACGGGTCTAAGGCGAGAGGGAATCTATACCGCTGTCAGCGGGTTCATTACGCGTTCCAGCGGATTGATTTCCGCACTGGCGTTCTTTGTGGTCGGCATGATTTTCGGATATGAGAGCGGTGACAACCCGGGAAGCGATCCGGAATCAACCTTCAGGTACTTGATCAGTGTCGTTCCGTTGTGCTTGCTGATCATCTCCTTCCTGTTATCCTTCCTGACCAGAATCGAATTCTCAAAAACCATAGGAGGCGAACATGACCATGGAGCGAAGGCTGATCATCAATTGTGACGATTTCGGGCAGAGCCAAGCTATGAACCAGGCGATTCAGCATCTGCTGGAGGAGAACAAGGCTTCCTCGGCCACCATCATGACGGTGGCCCCCGGGTTTGAAGAGGCTGCTTCCTGGACGGCTCGTCGGCGCCAGCTCAATGTCGGACTGCACCTGACCATGACAAGCGAATTCGAGGCGCTGCGATGGAGCAGCTTGACCGGTCATCCATCCCTGCATGACCAGAGCGGTCATCAATACGCGACGGTTCAGGAGTTTGAACAGAAGGCGGAGACAGGGGCCGTGCTGAAAGAGCTGGACGCGCAGTATGAGCGGGCGAGCAAGGCTGGCATCTCTGTGAGCCATGTTGATAATCACATGGGCAGTCTGTATGGGATGGAGACGGGGCGCAGTCTTATTCCGCAGATGCTGTGGAAGACTTCGCGCTGGCGGCTTCCTGCACGTTTATTCCGTTACATTCATCCGGAGGATCCCCTGCTTAGCTCTTTATCGAATATCGAGCGTCCGGTCGCGCTTGCCTCCAGTCTTGCCGATATGCTGGGGGTGCCGATTCCGGATTATTTGCTCTCGCATCCGTTCCCTGTTGTCGAAGGGGAGACCTATGACAGCTTCAAGCAATCGCTGATCGATAAGCTGTACAGACTGCCTGAAGGGGTTAGCGAAACCTATGTCCACCCGGGAGCCGAGGATGCATGGATGCTGGCGAATATTCCGAATTGGGAGAAGCGGGTGTGGGAGTATCGGCTTCTGTTCGATGACGATTTTGCATACGGACTGCGGGATGCGAAGGTGATCTTAACGGATTACCGCTATGTGGAGGAGAACTTAAAGCGTCCGCGTATACGTTCAGCCGTAAAACTCATGAAGGCCATGGCGCAAAAATAAACAGAGCCTGCACGAACAACCCTTGCCGCGGCACCGGCAAGGGTTGTTTTGTTAAGTATATCGGGCGTTTGCCGCCTGTGTGTTGTAAGTTCCGATTGTACTTAACCGTTGTATGTTATTTCGCTTCAGCTTCCAGCTTGGTGATCTGTTCCTTGTATTGGTTCAGCAGTTTTGTCAGCGCTTCTTGAATGGCGGCGGAATCCTTGGAATCCGCAGCTTTGAAGAGGTCTACTCTTGCATGAATGAAAGCCAGATCCTCATCGCTGATTTTCACTGCCTTTGTACCTTCTACACCGGCTGGTACAAAGCTAGATGGAGCCTCGCCGCCCCCTGCTATTACAGCTTCCGTTCTTTGAATGGTCACACCTTCAGGAGGCATCCCAACGTCATTGACCCCGGTTGCTGTGAATTCCTTGATCTCACCGCTGTCAATTAACTCCTGGATATCCTTGGCCGGTGTAGCCTTGAACGAAATTGTAGCTTCCACGGGGTCCTTTACTTCACCCGGCTTCGAGTCATCGTTAACCCGAACCGTGGCGGCGGCTGTTGTCGCCGCGAACTGAAATGTTCCCTCAGCACCAGCAAGCTTGCCGTATTTCTCAAGGGTTTCTTTCCAATCCTGAACCGTTTCCGGGGCGTATTTCTCTGCCAATTCCAGCGGGTTCGGCAGGGTATGGACGGCTGCAATCTCAATAGTCTCAGCAGGCGCGCTTTTCCCTGTTTGACTTGAAACGTCACCTGGTGTATCAGCACCTGAGGCATGGACTGGAAGAGCTGCTGTTCCACCAAGCAGGGCTGCGGATAGTGCGAGTTTGCCAAATAATCTGTGTTTCATGGTTTAACACTCCTTATCGGGTTGGTTTGTCTTACAGTACCCAGTGTACGGGTCAGCATTGGCAGAACATTGGTGTATTTGTGGAAAAATAATGGCATTCCCCATTCGCCGCACGCCGCTTGGTATACTGAGAGGAGATGAATTCGGAGGTACTATATATGAATCAAAATTATCTCATCGCCGTGATCGACGATGATCAGCATATACGAAATTTGGTGGAGGCTTATTTGCGCAAGGAGGGTTACCGGACCGTTGGGCTTGGAACAGCAGAGGAAGGCTGGGAGATGTGGAGAACGAACCCGCCAGATATGTGGGTGCTGGATATTATGCTGCCCGGCATGGACGGTTTCGAATTGTGCAGGCGGATACGCGCGGAAGCTGAGGTCCCCATCATTATGATCTCGGCCAAGGATAGTGAAGTCGATAAAATACTGGGGCTTGAGCTGGGCAGCGATGACTATATGGTCAAGCCGTTCAGCCCCCGTGAGCTGATCGCCCGAATCAAACGGCAGCTCAACCGATGGTATAAATTCAATCATGTAGAGGGTAATGCCAGGATTGCGGCAGCGTCCCCGGAGCTTAGCAACGGCCGTCTGCAGTTGATGCTGGAAGAGAGACGCGTGTTCTGGAACGGGGGAGAAGTGGAGATGACCAACAAAGAATTCGAGATGCTGAAAGTATTTGTAGAGCATCCCAATCGTGCGTTTACAAGAGATGAGCTGCTGACCTCCGTGTGGGGCGACGACTATTTCGGAAGCGACCGGGCGGTGGATCATCTCATTAAACGTCTTCGCAAGAAGGTGGAGCAGCTGCCGATTGAGGCGATATGGGGACATGGATACCGAATGAGAGCTGATGGGGAGGAATCATCGATATGAAGCTGGTGCATCAGATCAATCTTGCTTTTGCGTTATCGTTAATACTTGTGCTTTCCGTTACAGCCGTTGTCATTCATTACGTGCTGCTGGATCACTTTATCGGAACGCAGCGCAAGGACATGCAGTCCATTGGCGCCGAGCTCTCGGCCAAGCTGGAGACGGCTGCCGCCCAGAGTCTTCCGATCGATAGTACGCCGATAGCCGTTACAGGTTATACGGCTGGCCGGATGGCGAATGTGGAAGTTATTATTCAGGATACTCAAGGAAATGTAGTGATTCCACGGGAAACGGTCACAGCCTATCCGTATGACGCTGCACCGATAAGACCGGTGGAATTCTCGACGGTATCTTTTCAAGCCGCTATGAACAACGATGCGTATCTCACGGAGGTCACGACGGTGCCTCAGGGAACATTAACGCTGCTTACCCCCGTCAGCAAGATCAAGGCGATTGAGCAGGCGCTGCTTGGCCGTTTAATGCTGGTCTTTGGCGTAGGGGCTGTGATGATGTTTATCTTAAGCTTATTCATTACCAAACGGCTGATTAAGCCGCTCATGCTGCTTCGGGAAGAATTGAAGAAGGTGAAGCAGCGCCAGTTCTCCGAAGTAGAGCGTGTTACGGCAAGCGGAGAGATCGGCGTTGTTGCAGACTCTCTGTACGAAATGGCAGGTGAGCTCGAGCGGTACAACCATGTCCAGAAGCAATTTTTCCAGAACGCTTCGCACGAGTTGAAGTCGCCCCTTATGTCCATCTCCGGATATGCGGAAGGAATTCGGGACGGGGTGTTTGAAGGGGAGGACATCCGCAAAGGGCTGGAGATCATTATGAGCGAGAGCGGCCGGATGAGAAATATCGTGACCGAGATGACACTTCTGGCTAAGCTGGACAGCGAGGATGACATATTCAAGGCTACAGCCGTCAACCTGAGGGAGCTTGTGGAGGAAACCATTGAGAGAATCAATCCGGTCTTGGTGAAAAAAGGGCTGTTTGTGCATCCTTCTTATGGGGAGAACGAATCGTTAATTGTGTGCGCTGACCGTGACAAGCTGCTGCAAGCGCTGCTTAACATTGTTTCGAATGGGGCCAGACATGCAAGCAAACATATTTACATTCAAGCCGGCATCCAAAAAGGCCAGGTGGTGCTTACCGTTTCCGATGACGGAGAGGGCATATCCGATGAGCTGCTTCCATTCCTGTTCCACCGGTTTGTTAAAGGGAAAAACGGCGAATCCGGCCTGGGGCTGGCGATTGCCCGTGCCATCGTGGAGCGCTGCGGTGGGCTGATTACGGCAGGCAATCGTAAAGAAGGAGGGGCGGTGATCTCGCTTGGTTTTCCCCCGTATCGAACGGCCTCCCTTGTGTAGTCTGTGTGGCTTCGTATGGATGTCCATCAACCGAATAAGAGGTATGATGGGTAAGAGAGGCGATTTCTGGGTATTTCTACTTAGAGAAAGCCTCTTTTTTTGCGCACTTACACATATTATTCAATGTTCTCTAACAAAACGCGTAAGCTATAGAGGATTTCCAGTGGGAAGGCAGAATTCTGTATATATCCGGGCAAGCTGGATGATAACAGGTGACAAGCACGATACAAAATAATCAAAAGGCGATGGTGATGTTGTCCATGGATATGCAGTTTCGGGTTGAAAAGGATTTTCTGGGGGAAAAACAGCTTCCTGTGGAAGCCTATTACGGCATTAATACTGTCAGGGCGGTAGAGAACTTTCCGATCAGCGGGGTACCGATTCACGCCGAGCTTATCTCTGCTCTCGGAGAAGTAAAAAAAGCAGCGGCCCTGGCCAACATGGAGCTTGGCTTGCTTCCCAAAAAGATAGGAAGCGCCATTATCGAGGCGTCAGATGAGATTATTGCGGGCAATCTTCGCTCCGAATTCATTGTCGATTCCATTCAGGGCGGGGCGGGCACTTCGATCAATATGAATATGAATGAGGTGTTGGCGAACCGCGCATTGGAACTCTTGGGGAAACAGAAGGCCGAGTATTTCTACTGCAATCCTAATAATCATGTCAATATGTCACAGTCTACGAATGATGCGATTCCGACAGCCATTCGCATTGCTTCCTACCGCTTGACTCAGGATTTGCTGGGGGTGTTCCGCACACTGGTTGCCGGGATTCAGGACAAGGCCAAGGAATTTGACGATGTCATCAAGATGGGGCGCACGCATCTGCAGGATGCGGTACCGATCCGCCTTGGACAAGAATTCGGGGCTTATGCCAATGTGCTGACACGTGACATCAACCGGATCGACCGGGCGGCACAAGGCTTGTTAGTTGTGAATATGGGTGCCACGGCTGTGGGAACGGGGCTGAATGCTACACCGGACTATATGCACAGCGTCGTCCAGCATTTGATTGAGCAGACGGGCTTCTCCCTGAAGCAAGCCGAGGATCTGGTGGATGCTACCCAGAACACGGATGCGTACATGGAATTGTCGGCTGCGCTTAAAGTATGTGCCGTTAATTTCTCGAAAATGTGCAACGATATCCGGTTAATGGCTTCCGGGCCGAGAGCGGGCTTGAACGAGCTGAACGTGCCTCCAAGACAGCCGGGCTCGTCGATTATGCCGGGCAAGGTCAATCCGGTTATGGCCGAGGTCATGAACCAGGTTTCGTTCCAGGTGATCGGCAACGACCACACGATCAGTCTGGCATGCGAGGCCGGACAATTCGAGCTGAACGTTATGGTTCCGGTCGCGGCCAACAACTTGATGCATTCCCTCAAAATCCTGAAGAACGGGATGGATGTATTCTACAAGAACCTGATAGTCGACCTTCAAGCGAACAAGGAACGCTGCAAGTACTTCGTGGATAACAGCTACGGCATTATTACGGCATTGAATCCGCATCTGGGCTACGATGTGGCATCCAGGCTGGTGAAGGAAGCGCAGAAGACGGGCCAAGGCATCAAGGAGATTATTCTGGAGCAGGGGCTTTTGACAGAGGATCAGATCCGGGTCATCTTGGACCCGTATCATATGACTTCCCCTGGCATTGCCGGTGAAGAGTTCCTCTTGAACCAATAAGGATCATGTGACCTATACAATAACAAGGAGCCGATCAAGATTCATATCTTGGTCGGCTCCTTATATTTTCGTGGTTGAAGACAGACATACGGGACTGCCTGTTCAGCAAGTCCTGATAGTGCTAAGATGAAGGCTTGGCATGGGTGTGATTTTCTTGGGTTTACTGCCAGGCTCCATTTGCCGATAAAAGTGATAGAATAGACGGAAATGACATTAAAGTGGCAGTATGATAAAAAGGGGTATGTGATTTTGGACAAACCATTTGGTGAAATAACCGATCAGGAGATCATTCGGCAGGCAAAACAGCAGTGTATAGACAAGGGGATGAACCCGGAGCTTGTTCCAACACATACTCATCGGTTGAATGATGAAGCATTGGCCGTCAGGCGTGCAAAATATAGTGAATACATCGAAGTGATACAAGCATTCGTAAATAAGTTTCTTTCTTCCGGATCCGGGAACCCCGTCTTGATTACGATTACGGATAATGAAGGATTCATTCTTGATTTTGCCGGGGACCCGACCATCATTGAAACGGCCCGGTATTTGGGTATCGTCGAGGGCAGCGGCTATTGCGCGGAAGATGGCCCAAGCTCGATCGATCTGTGCCTTAACTACAAACGGCCGTTTACGTTAATTGGAGAGGATCATTTTCATCAGATTCTTCACGGCATGGCCTGTTATTCGGCACCCTTTCATGGCGAGAGCGGCAAGGAGATTATAGGGACCATCTCTTTGATGACAAACAAGGAATTTGTTCACCCGCATCTTCATGCCTTGCTGTGCACCATGGCCGATTCCCTGGAGCGGGAGATGGTTACCCGCAAACAGAATACACAGCTGCAGACCTTGAACCAGGTGCTCCTCGGCACGAACCATTACGGTGTCATTATTACGGATGCCCAGGGTCAGATTCTGGAGATGAACGAACACTGTCTGAGTCTGCTGTGCCCAGATCGGAGTGACCGGGACCGGTCGAACTATGTGAGCCGCTCGGTGTTCGGAATCAAGCCGATTGGCGAGTATTATGAGCGGGTGATACAGAGGCAGGAAGTCTGCATCGGAGAGGAGCTCTCGCTCGAAATATCCGGGAATGTGAACCACTATATCCTCGACGTCCAGCCGGCGTATGACCGGAAGGGGCAGATCATGCGGGTTGTGGGTTCCCTTCGGGATATTACGGAGATGAAGCGAACCGAGGAGGTGCTGCGCAACACGGAAAAGCTGGTGTTTGCCGGTCAGGTTGCCGTAAGTATTGCCCATGAAGTGCGCAATCCGCTTACAACCGTGAAGGGAATGCTGCAGTTGGCCAATAAGGATGCTCGGCTCCGCCATTATGACTTGATCATGTCCGAGCTGGAGCGCGCTAATCTGATGGTCGGGGAATTCATGATTCTGGGCAAACCTCAGGCTGCGGTATTGAAGCAGGAGGATTGCGGCGAAATCCTGGAAGAGGTGCTCCATCTGTTTGCGATTCAGGCGGAACTCAGCGGGATTGAGATGACCCAATGTTTTGTGCAGAATGCAGTGATTCTGTGTGACCGGAACCAGATTAAGCAGGTCTTTCTTAATATTCTGAAAAATGCGATGGAAGCCCTGCCTTATGGCGGCAATATTCATATTCGCCTGGATGTGCAGGAGGGTTATCAGCGCGTGATCTTTACAGATAACGGCTCCGGCATGACGGAGGAAGTGCTTCAGCGGATCGGGGAGCCGTTTCATACAACCAAGCCGGACGGTAACGGTCTTGGCATTATGATTGTCCATCGGATCATGGAGAGCCATCATGGCCGAATTGTCATTCGGAGCGAGGAAGAGCGGGGTACCTCGGTCGAAATAGGTCTGCCCCTCCCGTAATATGTCGATACTTAGATAGGTATATCTTATCTGGAAATTGTGCTAAATTATTAGAGGGTTTTTTATAACCTTACTACGTGTGTAACATCAGAAGGAGGATTTATCTCTTGGATTGGCAAGACATCCTATTTAAGTTTGTAGGCGGCTTGGGTATTTTTCTATTCGGCATCAAATATATGTCGGACGGGCTGCAGAAGTCGGCAGGAGACAAGATGCGCGGGTTGCTGGAGAAATATACATCCAACCCGGTGCTGGGCGTGCTGGTTGGGGTCGGGGTTACGATTCTTATCCAATCCTCATCGGGAACAACCGTTATGGCCATCGG
>JALCCG010000231.1:0-34209 GCA_023212695.1 Sporisorium sorghi | reverse complement strand
TGGCATCTTGGTTTGGGGCTCGCCCGTGGGGACACAAGAAAAGCGGGGTGCGGAAAAGGAAAGCGGGTGACTCAATGTTTTTTTTTTTTTTTTTTTTTTTTTTTTCGAGCGCTGAGCCAGCCAGCCAGCCATTCAGTCAAGCCATCTTTTGAATGAATCAGCGCTCAGCATTTCTCCTTCTCCTTCTTCTCCTCCTCCTCACGCTTTCAGAGGAACATCTCACTTTGACGACTCTCCTTCTCTTTCCATCACGACCACCATCACCGTCGCACCTGCCTCCTTTCCAGATCCATCATCGATACCATCGCTGCTCCGCGCCAATTTCCATCGTCGAGGCGCGGCACCAACGAAGCAGGCACGTCATCCGTCTGGCCAGCACTGCTCATCGGAGCTCGCCTCTCTTGTCGTTCGGACGAGACAGGCTCGAATACCCGCTCGATTCCAACTTGGCATCCCTTTGAAGTTGGGGTGATCTCGATCCACCGCCTCTCTTTCTCTGCTTCTCAATGACCGGCACATCCGACGCTCCATCAGCATCCTCTCGAGATCCTGCTGTGAATACAAATCCATCCTCCTCATCATCGGAACACCGTCCGATCCAGAATTTGCCCACAACGTCAGCGTCAGCAACACCATCGACAGTATCGGCGCCGCTTCCGCATCCGCTATCAATCGACACGGATCCTTCAAAACTACCCAGCAACGATCCTCTCAAACAGCACCCCAGCACAGCCGTCGCCGAAGGCACTGCCGCCGAGATCGGATCCAAGCAGAAAGAGTACCAACGCAAAGCCAGGCATCTCTCGCTCTCAGCCAAGCCTGTTCCATACGCTCGCCCCGGAGATTCGCCCAGCTTCCAGGCAGTGCTCAAAGACTTTGAACGTCTGCTAAGATCACTTCCCATCCCTCTCCATCGTCTGGTGCCCACCCTCGTCGCAAGAGTCATCTGCCGCGTCTTTCGTTCTCAGAACATCATGGCGTCCAACATCGCTTTCGACATTGCCCTCTTCTTCTGGCGCATCATCATCAATCTCTTCTTCCGCGAGATTCGCCCACGCTCGGCATGGCGTATCCCGCGCGAAGGGCCCGTCATCTTTGTGGCCGCGCCCCACCACAACCAGTTCCTCGATCCGCTCCTCCTCGCCTCCGAGGTGCGCCGTGCTTCGGGGCGTAGGGTCGCCTTCCTCATCGCAGAGAAGAGCATCAAACGTCGCTTCGTCGGTGCCGCTGCCCGCATCATGCAGTCCATCCCCGTCGCCAGAGCCGCCGACTCGGCCAAGCCAGGCAAAGGCTTCATCTCGCTACATCCTTCCGGCGACCCCTTGCTGCTACAGGGACACGGCACCGCTTTCACATCGCAATTGCACGTCAAAGGCCAGATCATGCTTCCCAGGGCTTGCGGAAACGCCACTGTCGAGGTTGTCGAGGTTCTGAGCGATACCGAGGTCAAGATCAAGAAGGAGTTCAAAGACGCACGCGCACTCGACATGCTTCGCGGCAAAACACCGCAACCCGAACCGTCCAAATCCGACAAAAAGCCGACAAAGAGTCCAAGCGCCAGGGCTTTGGAGAAAGCCGCCAATGACGTCTCGGATGGCACAGGCTGCAAGTACTCGTGCCTGCCCTTTGTCGACCAGACGCAGATGTACGCCAAGGTCTACGAGAAGCTCGCAGAGGGCGGATGTCTCGGCATCTTCCCCGAGGGCGGTAGTCACGATCGCACCGATCTCTTGCCCTTGAAAGCCGGCGTCGTCATCATGGCCCTCGGCGCCATGTCAGCCAACCGCGATCTCAACGTGCGCATCGTGCCCGTCGGTCTCTCGTACTTCCACCCACACAAGTTCCGCAGCCGTGCTGTCGTCGAGTTTGGCTCGCCCATCGACGTGCCTCGCGAGCTCGTCGGTCTGTTTGACGAGGGCGGCGAGGGCAAGCGCAAAGCGGTCGGAGAGATGATGGACATTGTCTACGACGGTCTCAAGGGCGTCACGCTGCGTGCTCCCGACTTTGAGACGCTCATGGTCGTCCAGGCCGGTCGACGTCTCTACCGTGCGCCCGGACAGTCGGTCAGTTTGGGACAGACGGTCGAACTCAACCGCAAGTTCATCATGGGCTACCTCCAGTTCAAAGACGAACCGCGTGTCGTCAAGCTACGCGAAGAGATCCTTCGGTACAACAAGAAGCTCCGCTACGCAGGTCTGCGCGATCACCAGGTGGAGCGAGCGACACGGGCAGGCTGGCGCAGCCTGGGTCTGCTGGCGTATCGTCTTGGCCTGCTCGGACTGTGGGGTGGACTGGCGCTTCCCGGTGCTGTGCTCAACTCGCCCATCATCATTCTCGCCAAGATTATCAGCCACAAGAAGGCCAAGGAGGCGCTGGCAGTATCGCAAGTCAAGGTGGCCGGACGTGACGTGCTCGCTACCTGGAAGGTGCTCGTCTCGCTCGGCGTTGCGCCCGTTCTGTATTCCTTCTACGCCGCATTGGCCACCTACTTTGCGCACAGGTTGGAGCTCTCGCCGCGCACGCGTCTGCTCATGCCCCTGTACACGCTCATCGTGCTGCCGACCATGTCGTACTCGGCGCTCAAGTTCGCCGAGGTGGGCATCGATATCTACAAATCGCTGCCACCGCTCTTCATCTCGCTCATCCCTGGCAACCACAAGGTGATCCTCGACCTGCAGCAGACGCGAACCAAGATCAGCGCCGACATGCACGCGCTCATCGACGAGCTTGCGCCGCAGGTGTGGGAGGATTTTGCCGAACACCGCATCTTGCCCAATGCTTCGGCACCGCCGCCTCGTCAACGCGAGGCACTCGTGTGGAAGCAAAAGAAGTCGACGAGTGGTGCCACCAACGATGCGCTCAGCCATCCGCTGCAGTGGATGGACGAGCGTCTGTTCGGCTGGGGTCGTCGTCGTCGCTCGTCGACACGCCGATCCATGACGGCCGAAGAGATCAAGAATCTTCGCGCCTCGAGTCTCGCACGCGACGGTGCACGTGGCGACGGCACTGCGATCGACGAAGGAGAAGAAGAGCGGGACGGAGAAGAGGACGGCGAGGGATCGTGGGACGATGCCTCGGAAGGGACGACGAGCTTCACGGAGAGCGGCGAGGAGGACGAGGGCGACTACGAAGCTGTGTTCTCGATGCTCAACCCACAGACGCTCATGAATGGGCTGCGCAGTGGCGTCAAGAGCCCTGGCACGCCTGGGTCAGGTGGTCGACGCAGAAGCATTCACTCGCGCTCGCGAAGCGGAAGTCGTGGCAGCATCGGAGGAGGTGGTGGTGGCGGAGGCGGCGGCGAAACATTTGCCGAGAAGCGAAACAGGAGCAGCCAGGATCTGCGTGCACTGTTGAGGGAGGGTGGTGCCATGTCGCCTTCGACGACGCGAACCGGAGGTATTCTGGATGGCGACGGAGGCAAGGCGTCGCAGTCGACGAGCAGGACGTCGGCGCTGCCCGCGAGTCTGGCGACGACGAGCATCAACGGCAACGGCAGTGGGAGCAGGACGGTGCCTGAGAATGGCGCCACCGCGACGTCGCGCAGAAACCGCACGCACTCGCTTTCGGAGAACGTGCACGTGGCCGAGCTCAAGAACGCCGGACCAGCAGCAAAGAGGTTGCCATTTACGGCGGCGTCGCAGGCGTTTGAGATGCAGTACGAGGGCAGTGCCCAGCAAGCGGGGTTGCGACCCAAGCTGGAGGAGATGAAGAGCGCCGAACCGACACCGCCGGCGACGCCTAGGCACGAAGTTAGGAAGAATCCGACGGCGGCGGTAGCGGCGGCGGGATCTCCGCTTCAGGCTGGTACCGCAGCCGATGTGACGCCTCTCTCTCAAAGCGGCGGCCAGGCTGAGGAAAAGTCGTGAGCGTGCCTACTTGTTTGTACCGCATGTTCGCAATGGGTCAATTGGAGCTGTTATTGTCGTCTGTCGTTCGTCAGCTGGGCTTGATGTGTGGAGTACACTACCCTAAAAACAGCCTGACCTGAATGAGGCGAGCTTGTTGGACTGAGTTGGACATGATAGCGACGACAAGCAAAGACAATGAGAGCTGAACACGAGTCGCGAGCATAAAACGTGGGATTACGTCGTTCTGCAGCGCTGGTTGACCTGGGTTAAAAGCCCGATGTGAGTCGGATTCGTTTCATTCATTTACGCCATTGCGCATCTCGCGACCCGGACGCGTTATGTGTACTGAACGGTGGATGAGCACCCCAGTTTTTGTTTTGCGAGGGGAGCTGCACGTGTGTGATCGTCGCTTCCCGCATCAGGTTTGGCGTGTTTGGGTGGGAATGTAGAGTCAGGTGCGTGGGTGTGGTCCCAGGTTATGTGTCCCGAGAACCGCCAACCCGCACACGCCACCTTGCACCGGCACGAAGATTCCTCTGTGCAAAAGGCGCCAGGGTCGCTTTGCGTGTCGGCTGGCCGGTGAAATGTTCGTATGCAAAGCTCACACGAGAAGAGACAGGAGCACAAAGAGTGTGAGAGAGAGGTGAGATGAGAGAGCGGGTCGAAGGATCGACACTGCATGCTGCACAGCAGCGGAGGTGTGTGTGATCTCTGCGAAAAATTTGTTTGCCGTGCAGGTTTGGGTGGGCGAACGGGTTACGATCTGCATCGTACAGCGTACAGCTCTGCAAGCGACCACATACGAGACACCAGCAAACCACACACACCGCACAGAAAAGCTCCATCGAACGAAGCTGCGCCGGGCAACATCGTATGGAGATGTGCGTGTGACGGCGACTTGATTCCGCTGCACCTCCAACAAGAAAAGAAGATCTTCAGGGACGAAGACCCCTCGTCGACGAAGGTATGACTGAAGCAAGCACTACGTCGTCATCGACGCCATTGTTCTCCTCCTCCTGTTCATGCTTGCAAAGAAGCAAGCGTGGGTTGACCAGACTGAGAATTCTTCCATGCGACCCGCTGCTACCAGCTATGAACAGCAACAGACTCTTTGCAACGCGGGCTCTTGCCTGAGAGAAACAGTTTGCAGCTCCGACGGGGACGCGCTCGCCGCCCTCGCTCTCGTGTTCTGTTCATTTGTAAGGTGTCGTCGTCGAGTGCTGTGCTGTGCTGTGTGCTGCATCGGCCTTCCGTTCGATATTTTAGCGCCTTTTCATGCTTCGAGGTCCACGGTCGCCGCGGCCTCTTGCGTGCCTAACTTGGCCTTCTCTCTGCACAGCGAGACTTTTTTTTTTTTTTTTTTTTTTTTTTTTTTCGGAATTTCCGCCTAATTTTGGGCGTTGGCTTGGCCGAAACTCACCTTGTGACTGTGAGTTTGTGACTGAAGCAGCAGTCGGTCCGTCCATTCATCCGTCACATCGCGTCGCAGCACACGCTTAAAAAAATTCATTCGCCCTTTCCGGCACCAAAAAAAAAATGCGAGAAAAATTCAATTTTGAGCTCGTTTTTCGACAGCACAGCAGCAGAGCAGTGGACAGCAGGGCAAGAGAGCAAGGGCGTCGCGAATCACGTTGGCTCTTGGGCTGGATTCGCTCGCTCGCTCGCTCGCTACGTCTTTTTCAACTCTGCAGAACCGGAATCCGCTCTCTTCGCTCTTTCCGCGTTCTTCCCACACACTGAGCAGCGCCCTTTTTCTTTTTCTTTTCGTGATTGGGACGGCAAGCTGTTCTCTTGATCGGATCGGTCATGGAATCCGTCAAAATCAGACAGTCGGTCAGTCACTTTTCAGCCTACAGTATCTGACACAGTATCCCGCTTCTTCTGTCTCGCTGTGTGTCCCGTCCCGCTCGTTCGCTTTCTCTTTCACTGTCTCTCTCGGCGCATCCTCCGACGTCGAGCAAGCGATACATCAGCAAACAAAGCGCCATTCCGCACAAACGAGTTGCGACGACTGCGTTTCTCACACGTATCAACCACTACGACGACTCATCAGTGCTCTTTGCTCCTCCTCCACCATCATCTCCATCCGCACCTATCACCACCGTCTTCATTTGGATCTCTCTTTCTTGATTCGCGTCTCCGACCACGACTTATCACACTCTTTGTGCGCACCGCCTGCCGCCATCCACACACTGCATCTATCGATACCATTTGATAAACGGAAAAGCATCGCATCGTCTTGGACTCGACTCGACTCTTCACTCATTCGTTCGTGGCCCCATCTGTAAGGTGCACATCGACATATCAGCACCACAACCCTCGCTCGACCTGCATCATTTGAAGCAGACAGTGCACTCCACCGTATCGCAATCACAGACTCGACCGGAAACTGCGTTCGAACGTCGTGCTTTCATGCCACAATAAGCCATCCATCTCGGAACTTCTTTCGACTTTCAACACCCATCCAACCGCCACGGAGTCTTTCAATCGCAATCAGACAGGGCTCGACATTCATAGTGTTCACATCACACTCACATCCGCCCATCGTGCGCGCCTCTTCCGCACATCCCACCCCAGCGCGCTAGCTGTAGGCTACGCCTCCCTTTCCCGACGGTATGTCGCAGCCAAGCGTACCGCCACTTGGGTTGGCTTCCCCCTCGCGCAACACCTCTGCAGGCTCCACGCTCCGAGCTCCCTCTGCCATGGCTCTGCTCAGCGCGCGCAGATCCTACCTCGACGAATCCGCCCTTTCACCGCAAGAGTACCTCGTCTACCTTTCCAGCTTCAACAGCATCAAGCCGGCTCCCAGCGGTCAGCCTGATCTCGTCGACGAGCAGGATGGTTTGCGCTACCTTCGCGAGGAATGCGGTATGTCCATGGCCGACGAACTCGAGATTCTGCCCCTCTTTGAGCGCACCCCACTCGGTCTCGGCTCGGGTCATTTCTTCGCCATGCTTCGCTTGGTATCCTGGGCTCAGCAAGGCAGGACCGCGACCAAAGACCTCATCTTTACCCAGACCAAGCCCGCACGCATCGCATTGCCGAAGAAATTCAGCTCGCCGCAGAGCGCATCAGCAGTAACATTTGGAAGCGCGCAGCAGATCACTTCGCCAGGGCCAAGAAGCCTAACTGCAGGACCATCAACGCTCACGTCGGCACCTGCACCTTCCGCCAAGCCCACTCCGTTGAAGCCCGACTCGAGCACCAAACCTCTCCTAACACCTGTCCGCGAGGAAGCGCCCACCAACCTCAACGACTCGACGGATTCTGCGCAGTCAGCACATCTCAAGTCCCCGCCCGCAGTGCCCGCCAAACCGCAGATGCCCAAGCTCGTCGCTCCCAAGCCCAAGGTGGCCAACCCCAACGTGCCTCTCAACCTCGAACAGCTGCAGCGAAAGCCCGTGCCCGTTCCGCCTTCTTCCAGCGCCAATCCCTTCCGCGATGGCGCTGCTTCCACAACGGGCTACGTCAGCGGATCCGGCTATGCTGTGGCTGTAGGCGCCACCTCTACCACACCAGCCAACATCACGACGCCCTCGGATGCGCTTCGCGGCTTCGATCCGGCACCCAACCCGTTCAAGCAGAGCAAGCCGCGCATCGTCAAGCCCACCCCAGTGCGTGCTTCCTCGCCGGCCTCAAATCCCTTCCGCAACGGTACACCCGCTATGGCAGCGCTGTCCAACTTCCCCAAGGTGGTCTACGACCACGCCAGCGATGGCGCATCCTCGCAAGCCAGCAGCTCGCGCTCACGACAGCAGCACCACCACGCGCATCAGCCCGATCGACTCGGAGCCGGCTCGCCACCTCTACCGCCGCGCCCAGGCGATCGACACCCGCCCCCGTTGCCTCCACGACACATCAGCCCGCTCATCCAGGCCGGTCTCAACGCTCGAAGCGAGGTACGCAGGGCACAAGAGTCCTTGCCTCCCAAGACTTTTACCGTCTTGCAGTCGTCAGCCGCCAAGCATCATGGCGGCAACGCGCCCGTCAAGCCGCGCCTGTTGACGACGGGAGAGACCGCACCGCGAGAGGCAGCAGTTGCCGTCATGTCACACGCCAAGAGGCGCTCCGTGTCAGGTGCCAAGTCGCTCTTGGGTGGCAGCAGCGCAGTCGGAGTGGATCCGCGCAGGGTTGGACACGACGGTTTGCCGTTGCAGCGCCGAGACTCGCAGCAGTCGACATCGGATGTGGGACGCAACGAGACTGAGCTCGGCGTCAGCGCCCGCCGCACCTCGAGTCAACTGCACCGTGGTGCCGTTGGCGGGGGCGACAGTGAAGTCGGTGCAGCGAGCTCGATGGTATCGCACGGAGATCTGCAGCAGCAGCAGCAGCAGCAGCAACAACAACAACGCACCGTGCCCACGGTGGCACCCAAACCCATCTATGCCAAGAAAGCAGGATCAGCGGGTGGCGAGGACTCTGCGTCTGCGGCCAAGGTCAAGCCGACACTGCCATCGTGGTTGAAGGAGCAGGAGGAGTTGCAGCGCGAAGCGCTTGCCTCTGGATCCGAACCACCGCCGCCGCCGCCCATCCAACCCACCGAAGGCGGAGTGCGCGGTCGCGCCTCGCGAACTGTGGTGGACGACTTGACCGATTCAGCCGAAGCCATGTCGGACGAGGCGGCGGCCGCCAATGCCGCGTCGATCGACCGACACAATCCCTTCTTCCCGCCGCATCGTCGATACGAGGGACGCAGCCCCAACCCGGACACCGAGGCATTTGAGGACAGTCAGGTCAGCAGCAACATGCGCCCGCTCGGGCGTTCCAAGACTCTTGGCGGCGGAGCTAGTGGAACGCGTCCTCTGCCACCACGACGTCCGCGTCCCGGTGCAGCTGATGTGGACAGCGCCATCGCCGACGACGGCGGCTCGTCGCAGGTGTCGTCCAACGCGCAATGGGGTCACTCGCTCGCGTCGGGAACCTACGCGGGCTTCAAGCCCAACAAGGAGCCCAAGAACAGCGGTGGGTTGCGCCTGGTGCCGCCATCCAAGCAGGCAAAGATGCTCAACGTGACGACGCCCGAGCAGCTGGAGCAAGAGGGGATCCGACCCGCGGCTGACTTGCGCAAAGTGAGCGCGACAACGCAGGACGAGTCTCCTTCTGCCGCCGCTGCCGGCGGTGGCAATGCGGCCACCAGCGAGAACTCTTCAGCCAACGGACCGCTGAGCCCGACGACGCCTTCGGGCAACTACCCCTCGCACCAGATCCAGCCTCCCACCGGATTCATGCGCCGCCAAGGCTCCCTGGGCACCACGATCCGCGAAAAAGTCTCGGATATTTTGCGACTGCAAGACCAGCCACCCAAAGGACAACGCCAGGTGGACCTGCTGACGCAAGACCTCAACAACTTGGTCAACAAGAACGAATGGCTGGCGCGCAAACGCGACTCGTTTGTGCGGTCCACCACGGGCGCAAAGCGGGAACGCGAGCGACTCATCTCGAACAAGTTTGGCGACGATAGTGGCGACTATGATGATGACGAGGGCGAGAGGCTGGAGGATCACGTGGACGACCAGGAGAAACAGGACGACGACGGGCCGCAGCCGGACACGGACCCGCACGCTGGCGCCGCAGGAGTGGGCAACGACTCGACCGACTCTTCTACACGACGTCGAGCCGCGCTCTCACACACACACCAGCGCTCGATGAGCGGCGGCAACCGCGATCCTTTCTCATCGCCACCACCGCTAACACACCACAACGAGCACAACCCGCACCTACACCAGCCGCCACCGCAGCACCCCGCCTCCACCGCTGCCGCCGCAGCCGCGTACGACCCGCGCACGGGCCTGCGCCGCAGCGGCTCGCTCAACCCCAAGCGCGCGAGCTCGTACCAGTACCCCGCGCAGCAGCAGCCACAACCCTACACGACGCACACGATCGGCAGCACCAACAGCGCCGCTGCTCCAACCTCGACCGCCGGTGGCGCGCCCGACAAGGATAACAGTCGCCGCTGGTCGTCGTTCCACCAGCCACACAACTCGTTCAGCCAGCTGGCGGTGCACTCGAACACGTTCCTTGCCACGAATTCCACCTCGTCGTCTGCCACAGGAGGGATTGGCGGTACGCGCGATCTAAGGGGCTCGGCGGTGGACGAGGAGGACGCCGACGCCGACGTGGATGCGCAGCAGTACGTGAGTGTCGCACAGCGCATTAAGGCTGTTTCGGCGGCTGAGGCGGCGGCTGCGAGTGGTAACAGTGGGAACAACAGTCGGGCGGGGTATGCGCAGCTGTCGTAATCCCGGTTCAGCTTTAGCTTTGGCACCAGTTTATTTGGATGAGCAGCAGGTTGAGATGGGTCCGAGAGGAACGCGGTACGGGATCGTCTTGGGTGTCAGAGCGTGGCGCCTTCGCAATTGCAATCTCAGCGTTTTGGGTTGCAGTCGGATCACACCACCACACAACACGTTGAGAACGTCTCTCATCGCCCCGTTCGAATGAGCGTGTGCAGATCGTCTGAGAGCAGTTGAGAGAGGCCGGTGCAGCGGTGCAGCCACACACACGCCGAGACTTGAGGGGGGGGGGGCAGGCATGAGAAGCGACTGACTTTTCCACCCGCGGTTGAACAAAGTTGTGGGGACAGTTGCGAGCTGCTGATGAGTGGGTCAGCTGCACGCCGTACGCAGGTTTGGAGCGACTCCCTGCCCTGTCTGGAAAAGCGTACTGAGTGCAGCACAGCCTCGCACGCACAGACTTCAGCAGCGATTCCCACAACCCATGTCAACAGCGTGCTTGTGAGAGCGTGCAACCAGAGTCTGATGAGCCCAAGCCGAAACGTGGTTTGTGAACGGATCCTTGAGCCGGGCTTCGACCCGACGTGGTCACACAGGCAGCGTCGGAAACACACGCCGCTCTTTGTCAGTCAATCAAGAAACTCCCCCGCAGCTCAGACAATCTTCAAGCGGATAGAAAAAGCAGATGAGAGAAGAACAGTCCACATGAAAAATTGCGAATCGAGTCGTAGAATGTAGAATGGTAGCAATGCAAAGGCATAAGAATCGAATGACGATAAGATCCCAATGGTGATATTCTTGTGTGAAGTGTGAACAACGATCAAGGCTTGCCACGCCCATCGTCTCTCTTGCCGCCGCCGTTGTTAGCGGCAGATGTCGATGACGATGCCATCGTAGAAGAACCAGCAGCATGTGACATCGACTGGCGTTGAGCCATGGACAGTCTCGCCATGACGCCTGGTGGCGGCGGTGGCGGGTGGCTGCCATCCCTGCGTGCCAGCTGCACGCCGGCTCCTTTGATGCCCATGCGCTTGTTGTATCGGTCAATCTCCCACTGCGCCAGCCCGTCGGGTCCGGACCAGTTGGCAGACGAGGTGCGTGGACGACGGATGCGATTGGCGGTACGCTCGCCGGGCAAAATTTTCTCAAGCTCGACGGGCCCCTGGGGAATACCAAAGATCTCGTCAGCGTCCACGGTCGACTGTGCCAGCAGTGCAGCATCCAAAGCGTCACCCTGGGTCCACAGGGGCATGGCCGCTCGTTTTTGGATTGTCTCTTCATCTTCCGAGTCGGAGTATTCCGAGGCGATGTCAGGCAATGCCTCATCAGCATCCCCGCCTCCTTGCTGCTGAGCGTTGGGGTCTTCCCACTCGTCGAAGCGGCCACCTGCTGTGTTCTGCATCTGGAACTGCAGCTGCGCCGCACGGTGAAGCTCCTGCTCTCGCAGAGCCGCAGCGTTGGCAGCAGCTTGGGTCTGTGCCGCGTTGGATGCAGCCTGTTGCTGCATTTGCAGCTGTTTCTGCTTCTGCATCTGCATCTGGAGCTGCTGCTGCTTGGCCTGTTGGAACGGATTCGAAGACGAAAAGTTGGCATTGGCCATCGCCTTGGCCGGCGGCTGTGGTTGCTTGGCAGCAGTGGCCATCATTGAGGCCGCGGCGGCACCATTGCCTGCTGTAGCGCCAGCGCCTGGGATACGTGGCGCTGCTCCAAAGCCGGCGGCGGCGGCTGCACCCGATTTCATGGCCAGCTTGATCTGCTGCGGTGGCTGTTGAGCGCCACCTGCTTGTGGCTGAGCACGCTGTTGCTGCTGCTGCTGAGCAGCGGCTTGCGAAGGACCGCCAGCTCGAATGGACGACTGGCTCACGGTGCGGACCATCTTGGGTGCGCCAATTTGCGAGGTAGCCACTGACGCACCAGGACGAGCACCAGGCGCAGGCTGTGATGGCTGCTGCTGCTTGAACTGCGTCTGTAGGCTCGCTGCTCCGCCGTCCTTGTCGTTGGTGACGCGGCGCTTCTTGTTGCTCTCGTCGTTTGTTTGCTGCTGCTGCTGCTGCTGCTGCTGCTGCTGTTGAATCGAGGTCTGCATGTAGCGGCTCTTGACGCCAGCATAGCTGCCGTTGAGAGCGCTCGATGGCCTCGTGGGCGGACCACTGCTCACCGTGCTCACTGCGCTCGTCCTCGAGCTCGTCGCACCACTGTGGACGCTGCCAGACGTGGCAGAGCCGCCAACGACAATGTTGCCCAAGAGCGCAGCTGGGATCGCAGCTGGAGCGCCGTTGGATGAAGCAATGCTGGCATCTTCAGCACCAGATCTAGCCGTACGGTCATTCTGCTCGCGTGCACGCTTGCGGTTTTCCTTTTCGAGCTCTTCTTCTGCGACCGCCTTGGCGCGTTCCTCCTTCTTGGCCATGAGCATTCGTCGACGCTCCTCTTTCTCTTTGGCCTTGCGCTCTTCCTCTTCTACCTGCTTCTTGCGCAGCATCTCGGCACGCGCAATGCTGGTGAGCTTGCCGTTGGTGGTCGCGGAAGCAGCAGAACTGGAGGGCGTCGAGTTGACCTGAGGTGCCTTGGCTGCGGGAGGAGGGCTGGCCATCAAAGCACCAGGGATGGAAGGTGCAGGCGTGGTTGCTGCTGCTGCTGCAACCGGTGCTGCCGTCGCAGCCTTCTGCTCAGTGGCAGCCGCACTCGCCGTGGTTGCCGGAATGCCATTGGCTCGTGGCTGGAACGTGCTAGACGCCGAGATCTTGGTTTGAGCAACCGATGTAGACGGGTTGGTCGTGGTGGAGGCATGCAATCCAAGGAAGCCCTTGATCTTTTCACCAATGCCCCATGTCCTCGAAGGAGATGCAGACGACGCCGGCGCACCTGACTGCTGCTGCGCTGTACGCGCCGAGGTCTGACTCTTGAACTTGGAAGGCGACGCGGCGTTGGCTGCTGCTCGGAGGCTGCTTGCTTTGGTCGGCGAGGTTGGTCCCGCTTTGGCAAGCGCTTTGGCCGCCACCTTCTTTGGCGAGAGAGAGGTGGTCTTTGCGACACTCGACGCCTTGGGCGCAGCAGCGGGCGCACTAGCAACGGCGACGGGCTCCTTCTTCGATGTCATCTCGGACGCAGTGGCAACAGATGTCGACGTTGCATTCTTCGACGCCGCGGCCGTCGTTGTCGCGGGCGCAGCTGGAGCTTCGACTGGCTCGGGAGTGTTATCCCTGGATCGAGCATCGAAGAACTGGCTCTCCGCTGCTTCCACCTTGGAAGTGGAGAGAACAGTTGACGCTGCCGAGACGACGCGTTGACTTCCGGCGGCGTCTTCCGCGGTCGATTTGACAGCTTCCTCGGAGGGCTTCGGAGGCAACGACTTGTCCATGGCTTTCGTTTGCAACGGGAAAGGCTGGGCGAAAGGCAGGCGACTTCCCTGCCAATTCTTGGGCGGAGAGTGGGCAGGGGTGGTGCTGCCACCTGCAGCTGTCGAGAGGGTCGGAAGCTTGGTGGACTGCTTGGGACTGCCAAACAGCGCAGCGAGACTTCGAGGTTGCGTAGTAGGGCTGCGTGGAGCTTGCAGAGCCGCGGCCTGGCCGCTTCTGGTGGACTGGAAGACATTTGCCGCCTTGGCACCAGGCGAAGAAGAGAGCGCCGATTCTTGCTGGCTTGCTTTCATCTGCTCGGCCAGCTTGCGTGGAGATTTGCGCACGCTGCCTGTACGAGGTGGAAGTACCGCCGGAGGATTCATGGCGATGCGGGAAGGCGAACGAGCGGGTGAGCGCGGGATGGCGGAAGCCTTGATGGTGGATTCGCCACTCTTGATGCCTTGCGTAATTCTTTCCGTCGAATCGGAGCCCGAGTCTGAGGATCGAGAGTGCTCCTTCGAGTCGTCTGAACCGGCCGGCGTCTTTGGTGGCAGCGCTGCAGGTTGTGAGACGACAGCGGCAGAGGGAAATACAGGTGCAGCTTGCTCGAGAGCTGGCGATGGAGCAGCAGAAGACAAGGATTGCGAGGCCGAGCTGGAGCTGGCTCCACTACCGTTGCTGCGCGCAACATGAGCCAGAGTGCTGCGAAGTTGCTCGAGCTTGGACGCAGGACCCACGGCGGGCGTCTTCTTGGCTGCAGGCGTAGGAGCGGACGACTGCGCCTTGGCAGCCAGCATTGCCGCTCCCAACTTGGAGATTTTCTGAGGCGGAGCAGCGCCTCCGAGGTCAGCGTCGCTTGCAACTGGCAATGCTTCGTCGCTCTTGCGCTTCTTGGAGCTGAAGGTGTTGACGTTGCTGCTGCTGCTTGATGCGGGTGCAGCGTTGGCACGCGTGTTGGCTTGAGTGTTAGCGGCCGTCTTCTTGTGCATGGCAGCAAAGGCGGCGCCGGCGACGAGGCCACCCTCGTCTTCATCCGAGTCGCTTTCGGAGTCGGCGCTCTCGAGGGCTTCCTGGTCTGCGATCTGCTTGCGCAAGCTCTTGTTGAGGAAGCTGGAGCGGAAACCGGGACCAGCAGGAGTTGACGCAGGGTGAAGCGTGGTGGTGACGTTGCTGGGACGCGCAGTGTTGACAGCAACAGCGGGCAAGCTCTTCTTTGCGCCGTACGATGCGAGCGTTCGTTTGACGGGCTTTTCGGCGTTGCCGTCCTTCTGCTGCTGAAGCTTGCCTGCAAGGAGCGCCGAGGCGGCCTGACGGGCACTTTCGAGCTTGGGGTCGATGAGGGTGCCAGACACGGTATTGTCGTTGGATCGGACAGTGTCGTTGGACTCAGGTCGGAAGGATACGGTGGTGTTGGCGTCGCTGCGCGTGCTCTGCGACACGATGGTGCTCGTGACTGTGGGTTCGGCATTGATGTCCGCCTGGTCTGTCGCCTTTGTTGCACTTGGCTCAACGTCCGAATCCCCGTCGGAGTCCTCGTCGTCCGAATCGATGACGGAGATCGCATCCAAGGGCTCCGCCTGTGCGGCCTTTGCAGGTTCGTGGCGATCGTCTGTCTTGGAAGGCGATGCGTGCAGCGGAGGTGTGGATGCTCTTGGTATGCTTTCTTCCGGCGAGCGGTCCGCTTGCACTGACGCGTCGATGGCCATGCTGTCGTCGTCCGGAGCGGGGTTCCCGCGTGTAGGTTTCTTGGTCGTGGCCTTGGCTGGCTGCGCAACAAGTTTCGGCTCGCTCTTCTGTATGTTGACATCACCAAGTACTCTGCGGGTGGGCCTGGATAGAGGCGAAGATGGCTCCTCATCGACGACCTGGATTGCCTTGCCTTTGGCCTTGGCTTTAGCTTTCTGAGGCTCGGCTGTGGATGTCGTGCGCGATCGCGACGAACGAGCAGGTAGGGGCGCGTTCTCCTTATCGAACACATCGGCGGCATCAAACATGCCATCGTTCGAGATGTTGAGTGCTCCACGAGTACGGCCGGCAGCCCCGGTGGCATCGCGAGTGCGCGTGCGCGTGCGAACAGGAGACTTGAGCAGTTCACCGGCCAGCTTGGATGGAGAGGCAATGCTGCGCGATGTTGTTCTGCGATCGTCGTGAGGAATCAAAAGGTCAGTATTGGTCGGTGATATTGAGGAGGATGGAACGTCTACTCACGCATATTTTGCAAAGATGTCGTTTGCATGCAAGAGGCTATCTGCGATAAAGTCGATGCCTTGCTCTTGGAAGTTCTTGTAGAAGAGCGACATGTCGCAGCATTTGCGAATGTTGTTGACATGACCGAGCAGATGCGCTTCTGGCGTCAAAGGTGAAGAGGCGCTGCTGCTCGAAGCTGAGCTGCTTGCTGAAGCCTCTGCGGCCGCTGGAATGCGGCGAGAAGCCGTTCGTGCTGCGGGCATGGCTGTCGGATCTTCCGTGGGAATGAGAACGGGAAAGTGATTGGATGCAGAAGGATGCGACACTTGACAGGAATGGTCGGGTCGTCCGAGAGCTCTATATGAAGGTGGATGACAGCGTCTCTATCGGATGGTGCCGTCGTCGTCTTGGTCGTGAGAAAGGAGAAGCTTGGCGGCGTCGGATGGCTAAAGAAGAGAGACAACGAGGCTGAGCAGCAACAGAATCTTCATCTGGACAAGCCGAAAAGTCCAAGATGTTGGTCGAGAAAGTGATCCGCAGAAGTGATGGTCGAGATGGATGCAAGCGCCGAAAGTGTCAAAGCGCCAAAGTGATGATTGCTGAAACACACACTCTGTCTCCATCACGCAAAAATACAGCAAGCACAGCACGCGGAGCAGCCGCAAAAATGTCAATTCTGAATGCAGTCACACCAACTGCGCCGAAGCAACTCACTCTTCACTCAGACCAAACAGCTCAACGCCCTTCTTTGGCCCACTTTCCAACCTTATGCCTCAACTAACTCCGTCGCAGGCAAACCCAGCAAAGGCGTCATGCGTATTGGCTAGATCTGCGTAGTGTGTCAGTGTCATTCAGAGCATGTCAATTGGGCTCATGACAGAAAAGGGGCGCTGGCTGAGAAGACCGTGTTTCGGGCTGCCACAGAAATTGCTGCACAGCGAGCGCGCTGCATTCAGGTTCGCGACTGAGAGGCTGCACGTGATTTCAAAGGCGTTTTTTTTTTTTTTCTTGGAAGCCAACGCTCAGTCGGCCTAACAAATTTCAGCTTTTTTTGTCCTTGCCCTGCTTTGCACCTTGACCGACACAAGCACTTTACGGAGCGGTGATGGTGCTGGCAGTGATAGCATTGCATGCGTTGAAACCTGACTAGAAGCCGCGTCCGAGGTCCTCCTTGAAGCACAGCGTCGTTCCATCGCGCGACTCGCCCACCTTCCACCCCTCGAGCTTCTCCAAAGCGTCCTTGTCCAAATGGTAAGGCAGCACGGCAATCTCGCAGACTCGCTCGAAGAGTCGATCAATCACCGCACTCAGCCGAGCACCCGTCTGCGCAAAGTCGGGCTGGGCGTTGACCTCGAGCAGCCACACCTTGAGCTCCTGACTTTGCCCTTCTGCCGCGTCGTCATACCCGACCAGCAGGTCGACACCGAAGACTTCGAACGCGTTGGGCCACATCTGCCAGTGGATGCTGCCCGCTTTTGCTGCGGCTTCGAAGGCAGCGCCAATGACATTGGCGGCTTTGCGTCGTACCTCGTCGATCATCTCGGCTGATATTGCGCTTTTTGCCTCCGAGTCTGTAGATGTCGTGCAAGGCGATCCGGCCAGATCAGACCACAGAAAGACGTTCTCTTCCTTGGGTCGGGCATCGTTACCCACTGCCAGCGAGCCGTCTTGTTGCAGGCATGTGTTGGTGAGGTGACAGCGGAGATCGCCGACTGTAGCGTCGGTGGGATGCTGGTACGCCATCGGGGCAAATAGAGCCAACATGTCGCCGTGCAAGTAGACTGCGAGTCCGGCTACGCACAGCACGTAGGCTCGGAGATGGAATTTGCGTGCGTTCTCCTGGATGTTGAGCTTCTGCGAGATGTTTGCAGCAAGCGAGTCGCCATCGTCTGTTGGGGGAACGGGATCGATCAGAAGCGGAGACCGGACGTACTCTTGAATGACAAAGTGCCGCAATTGGCTTGCCATGACCGAGGTATCCTTGCTGCCAAAGGTGTTGTCATGTTTTTCTCCGTGGTCCTTAGTCTCTTCCTCCTCTTCATCGTCACCATCTTCATCGTCCGAGTCAGGCTCGAACTCCTCGAAAATGGCCTGCAGCTGCTCGAGCGTACCAAAAATCCTGATACCATTCCCTCGATCCGCCATCCCCGGCTTCAAAATGAACCACTTGACATCTTGCTGCCGGCCCTGTTCCACCGCCTCCTGATTCGCCTCGAGCATCTCGTTCAGATCGTAAAGATCGTCCATGAGCAGCTCGTCCAGCTCATCAGCGAATTGGATCTCGAGGTGCCACGTCTTGGGCGTGCACGTACGGTAGCGCGCGGCAGCGGGTCCCGATGGAAGCTTGACTGCGTACGTGTTGAGTGCAGATGCTAGGTAGTGCTTGCGGATGAGCGCTTTTCGGATGACGTAGCTCGAGCATTGCGGCTGCTTGCCCTTGGCTGACGACGATGGGCCGGGCAGCAGATCTTCAAAGGGGAGAAGGTCGTAGTCGGCGAGGTACAGATCTTTGCCGGGAGGAGCAGTTGCGTCTTCTTGTGAGCTCGATGCTCCGACAGGGCCGCCGATGCCGTGTTCTTCCTCGACCTGCCAGCCACGAGCAGATAGCACCGTGCGCGCTGCTCGAACAGCTGCAGATTGTGTGTATTCGGCACCTGGGAAGGACACGAACGCTGTTCGCGCGCCGGACGCAGCTCCAGATGACGACGATGAAGCCATTTTGGCGATGCTGGCACTCGAGGTTGTCGATCTGTGGGAGGACAGTGATGCGGAAGTGTCTGAATAAGAAGAAACCAAAACGAGAAGATCTCGGGAAAAAAAATTGGCCGATTTGAACAATCACACAGCAGATCGTGCTCAGATCGGGCGGCAGCTGTGGCTGACTGACTGAATGACTGTTGTTTCGCGAAATTTCGGTGTTGCTTCTGGCGCCTTCGCGAAATGTCACACTCATGTGGACTGTGCGCAAAGGTGCAGCTCAGTCACGCAGCAAAAGCGTTGAGCAGCTGTCAGCCTTTAAAACTCCACTCAGGCTGACTGTAGAAGCCGTGCTCAAGCTGGACCCTTGATCAAGACGGCTGCTGCTTGCTTGCTCGCATTCATCCGCTCCATCTATCTTCTCGACATCTCGCTCAGCTCTTTCATCCACCACAACATCCGTTCAGCGACTCGTTTTCAATATGGATCCCGACGCGGTCGTGCTCGGCATGATCACCTTCGAGGAGCTTCCGCTTCACGTAGAGCTGCACCACTCGATGCCGGCTTTGCATCCTTCCTCCATCGAGGAGGACGAGGACGACGCACGCTCGCTGCTCTACCTCTTTGAGGATAACGATTTCGAGCGGGCGGCGGCGTTTTTGGCCATCGAGGAGGCACGTCAACAGGCTCAAGTGCAGGCTGCAGCCGAGGCTCTTATCGAGGCCGAGGTCGAGCGGCAGAGGACGCGTGCGCTAGCCGATCGTCTCAGGCAGCTGCTGGAGGAGGATGACGAGCTGGTCGATATGCTGGGAAGAAGGATTCTTGCGACGAATGGCTACCAGGTGCCTGATCTCTGGCAGCCTCATCATTACTACCCACACCACCACCACCACCACCACCACCACCATCACAGGCATGACGCGCACCAGCATGCATCTGGCTCTCGAAACCCGTTGAAGGGGAGCAGTGGCGCTACGAGCTTGCTGGAGCGCCCTCGCTACACCGACATCCACGCAGCATGGGAGGATCTCGCCGAGCAGGCAGCCACATCGACGTATCCGCAAGCTAGCCCCTTTATCCATTCTGCGCCCGTCATCGTGCGTGGACATGCTCCTTACCTGCCCAAGGCTGCTCAGCGCATCGCCTCATCCTCCCGCTCGCCAGCCACAGCTTCCACTTCAGCAGCAGCAAGCAAGGCGCCGACGCACACTCACACGAGGATCGCGATTCACCCTCTCACGGGCGTTCCCATGCTGCTCGTTGAACAAGATGCCGAGACGGACGAGGCTCCTTCGAATCAAAACGATGCAACCGCGGAATTCAACACCGAAACGGACGACGAAGACGACGAGTGGCGCATCGACGACGAATCTGACATCGACTGGCTTGGTCGCGAGCTGCTGCGTCGCCGAAGCGGCGCCAATGTGTGGGTGCTCGGCGCCGACCATGGCGCTACATCGCTTCCTGCTGCCACGGAATCTGCCGCTGCAAAGCCCGCAAAGCAATCCGAGCTCGAGCCGGCCACACTAACTCTGCCCACGCACGTCGAAGAAGTCGACAGCGACCACGAGCATTCCAACGTCGCCCGAGGGCTCCAGCCAGGTCTCGTCAGCCCCTCCCAGCGCGTAGCTGCTGCACTGGCCCAGGCGGCCCTGAACACTCCCAGCACCGAACACAAAGCATCGTCGAGTACGGGCGGACAGAAAACGAGGCAGCGCGCAGCAACTGTCATGTCCGAGTCCGAGGAGGAGGAGCTCGAGACCGTAGGAAGACCCGTGGAGATGGAGCGTGGCGAGGAGCAGGCGGTCAAGGACGGTGCGAGCAGTCTGAACGATCGTCCGCGCAAGAGTGTCAAGGTGGTGGATCTGCGTTGAGGCAGTGTCTGGAACGGGTCGCAGGTCCGAATGCAAGTGTTTTGATACGGTCGTGTATGATGCGTGGAAATCGTGAGGTACAAGAGTGGTTGAATGGATCGAGGGAGTTACTCTTCTGATGGTGTGCCTTCGCTTCCTGTTCGTGCAGCAACGTTGCCCGTTCAGCGGACAAAATGCAGGGTGTTGCGTCAGTATTCCAGTGTAACGAGTCTGGTTCGAGTGAGTAAAGCGAGTCGACTCACCTTCGTCGTCATCAGCGATGTCGTCATCATTCGCGATATCGCTCGCATTGATGTTCATTTCTGCCTGACCGCGCTTCAGTCTCGCGACGAGCTCCTGGCCGAGTTCGGAGCGCGACTTGGTGCCGTACGCGAGCAGATCCGCGGGCAGATCGCCGTCCTTGTTCGGGATCGTTGGATCCGCCCCCGCCTCCAGCAGCTCGTTCACTGCCGCACAAACACATTCGCATGTCAGCACTACCCCTGGTCTTCGGTCTGAGTATGTGGTGAAGGGAGAGCACTTACCGATCCAGTTGCGGATCTCCTCGACCTCCTTGCCCGCTTCGCCGTCCGGGATGTCGACGTTGACCGCAGCGTGCAGCGGCGTGTCGGCGTTGGTGCGGTCCTGATAGTCGACGTCGATCTCGAGATTGAGGATCTCGGGCAGCACCTGGGTTGATTGCGACGAGGCGGCGTAGTGCAGCGCGTTGCGGCCGACACCGTCGCTGTGGTTGGCGTCAAAGGCGCCCGAGGAGACGATCTCTTGCAGCAGCTCCAGGTCGTCTGTTCGAGCCGCGTGCAGCAGTCGTTTGTCTGTCATTAGCGAGAAGGTCAGGACGTGTCAGTATGAGCGCGAGAGGGTGCAGCGATAAGCCGTGTGGTGGAGGGGAGAGAGGATACCTACTCTGAACGTCGATCTGGTGGACAGCGTCGTCGTGTTCTTGGTCAGCCATGATTTCGGTTCTGTGGCCCTCAGCGTGTGTCGGTGTGTTGATGCGGTCGTGTGGTTAGGATGAGAAGATGTGCGTCTTACGGTGTTGGTCTCGACATTGCATGACGAGCTCGCACAAGCCTCTCCATCTCACCCGATTCAATGCTGCTCATCGGGCGAGGAGAGTTTTTCGGGTCACGGAACGTGGATTTTTCATTTTTCTCGAAATTTGAGGATTTTTTTGAACGGCTTCAGAGCGGCGAAAAATAAGAAAAAGTTTTGGAAGAATTCTTTCTTTTGTGCTCCACTTTGACCCTCTTCATTGCCATCCTTTGCCATCCTTCTACACCTTCTACAACGACCAGCACCACCTCAGCCAGCTCACACTACCACAACAGAGCTGTTCCATAGGAGTCAAGATGCCAGGCGTGAAAAGAAAGGCAGAGACAAGCGTCTCCACGCCTTCCTCGTCCAAACACACAGCTAGCCCTTCGGCGAGGTCGAGACCACAAGGCACACCCACATCCTCATCACGCAAAGCCAAACAGGCGGCAGTCTACATGGACGACAGCGACAACAACGACGACTTTGACGATGGAGAGGATCTGCTCGACTCTGCATTGCACGGCACCGGGTCTGCTGCTCTGCCAGACGACTTGGATGAGGATGATGACGAGGACGAGGAAGAAGAAGAGGACGACGAGGACGACGATGATGATGAAGACGAGGACGACGATGATGATTCAGAAGCGGCATCTCAAGACGAGATCGAGCTCGCATCAGATCAGGAGGAGGACGATGATGATGACGACAATGACGAACAAAGCGATGATTTCGATCGCATCGAGCGATCCGAAGTCGAGCTCATGTCAGACGAGGACATGGACGGCGGCTTCGAAGACCTCGAGGCTGCCGACGACCACAATGACGATGCTGCAGCATCGCCCTCCGATACCACTGCTGCAGCTGCATCCTCAAATCGCAAGCCGAACAAGAGCGCACTCTACGCCATCCCCACCCTCGCCGAAGTGCAGGGTCTCAAGGAAACGGGCGAGCTCTTCAAGAACAACGTCTTCAAACTCAAGGTCGACGAGATGCTTCCCGAAGTGCGACCCGCCTACAACAAGGCCAGCGCCCTCGAGACGGTCCTGCGCAGACTGCACCAGCTGTTCGAGGCTGCCTCCCCCATCGCACCCTTGCCTGCGGGCGAGGCGATCAAGAGCTTCCAGAAGCGCACATCCGGCTCCAAGGTCCGCATCCCGTTCCCCGACCCGGCTCCTAGGGCCGACGCCAACTACAAGCTCGGCTTCGAGAAGCCCTCGGCCATGCACCTAGTCGGCAGCTGGCCGCTCAAATCTGCAGCAAAGCGTCCCGCGGGGATCGACGTCGACATCGCCGCTGTCATGCCCTCGAGCCTGTTTCAGCCCAAGGACTATGTCAACTTCCGATACTTCCACAAGAAGGCGTTTTACCTCGCAGCGCTCGCACACGCCATCCAGACCGCCGAGGACGAGCACGACATCCACCTCGGCGTGACGGCATCGTTCGGCCTCGTCGATGCAGATCCGCGACGCCCTATCCTGGTGCTCAGGCCGATTCACGACAAGTCCGAGACCGACTTTTCCAAGCTCAAGTGCACCATTCGCATCCACCCTTCCGTCGAGACGGACATCTTCAAGCCCATCCACCTCGGTCCGCTGCGCAGCAACGTGCGCGTAGCTTCCATCCAAGCCGAGGCTTCCACCGATGAGGCGACATCGAACGCTGAGGCGGCCACGCCACGCTACAACGCAGCCATCCTGGCCGACACTCTGCATCTTCCCCACCTCGTCTATCTGCATACGGTCGCTCAAGCCTGCCCTGCATTCGCAGATGCCTGTTTGCTGCTCAAGACGTGGGCGTTCCAGCGTGGCTTTGGCTCGGGTGGGCGTCTCAACCCGAGGCGAGTCCACGACGCGGAGGACGATCGCCGCCGACTCGTCGCTGGCACCGCCTCTCTTCGCTTCGTTCTCACCATGATCCTTGCGCATCTCTTGCAAGGCGAAGAGAAGAAGGCCGGCTGGAAACGCGACACCACCAACGCCGGACGCAGCAAGCTAGCCAACAGCTTTTCGAGCTATCAGCTCTTCCGCGGTGTCATGGACTGGCTGGCAAAGCACGACTTCAAGGCCAACCCGGTGTTTATGAAGTCGATGCCCGAGGCTGGTCTCGCTTCTCGGTCTGACAAGGTGCCGCGTCAGGATTTCAGCCAGGTGTTTGACCGCGTGCTCGTCGATCCCAGTGGCACGCTCAACTTGTTTGCTTTCATCCCGACTGGATCCATCGATCTGCTGCAGTACGAGGCGGCGAGGACGTTCGAGATGCTCAACGATTCCACCTCGGATCACTTTGACGCGCTCTTCCTGCAAGACCGCACTGCTGCTCCTTTTACGTTCGACGAGGTAGCACGCATCAACCTCCCGCTCTCTGCGGCTCGCGCTCAGCTTCGGTCAGAGAACGGCAAGAATGGCGCTGGCGTCTCGACGTCGTCCGCCGTGCAGCGTGCTGATTTCGGCACCTCGTTCCAGGCGGCCATGATCCAGGTGAGCACTACGGCCTCGCGTGCGCTCGAGGGCCGCACCAAGCTCGTTGCGCTTCTGCACCCGGCCACAGGCGGACTCGCAGGCACATGGAGGCTGGACGGCTCGCGACCCGCCGCCTCAAGCGATGCCGAGATCGGCCTCATGCTCGACGGCGAGCAAGCGTGGCGCATGGTCGAGCATGGGCCTTCGAGCCAGGAAACCGAAAAAGCGGAGCAGTTCCGCGCGTTCTGGGGCAAGATGTCCGAGCTGCGTCGCTTCAAGGACGGTCGGGTGCTCGAGAGTGTCGTGTGGCCCGTGACGACGCAGGCGTCGCGATGGGCGATTCCGCGCCGCATCCTCTCATATGCGCTGTTCCGCCACCACGCGATCCACGAGTCGCAGATCCAGCTCGTCTCGTCGCACTTTGAGACGCTGCTGGATGTGGACACCACGCTCGCTCGAACTGCGCACATGGTCAGCACGGAAGAAAAGGGTTTCACGCTGGTCCAGTCTGCGTTTGACCAGCTGTCGAAGGATCTGCGTGCACTCGAGTCGCTGCCACTGTCGATCATCTCGGTCTCGCCTGCGTCGCCCGGCCTGCGGGGCACTAGCACGTTTGTGCCCGCTCCGCTCAACCTCGAGCTGCTCGGCGACCGCATCCCCGATGCAGCATCGTACCTGCCCGTGCACGACATTGTCATCACGTTCGAAGGCTCGGGTAAATGGCCCAACGAGCTCGCTGCGATCCAAGCGATGAAGGCGGCGTTCTTCGAGCGCATGTGTGCTGAGATCAGCAACAAGATCGCCGGGACCACGGCGCGCGTTGTATTCGACGCGAACGCTTCGTCGAAAATGGAGGACCAGTGCAGTTTGGAGCTCATCCTGGCCAGCGGATTCGCTTTTCGAGCGAGGGTGATGCACAACCGCGAAAAGCTGCTGCTCGAGCGAATCCTGGCTGACCGATTCGAGTCGGCGGGCGCCAAGCGTCGGGCGCGCAAGATCCTACACGAATGGCAGCGCCGGTTCGAGGCGCTGCCGCTGCACCACTCGTACATCGCGTCGATGTGCAACCGGTTCGCGTCGTTTGGTGGGGCGGTGCGGCTGACCAAGCGATGGCTGGCGAGCCAGATGCTCTCGTCGCCCGCCGTGCCGGAGGAGCTGATCGAGCTCGTGTGCGCCGCCGCCTACCTGTCGCCCGAGGAAGGTGCGCCGGCGTCGGCGGTCGCTGGGCTGCTGCGCATCCTGCGCCTGCTCGCCAACTGGCGCTGGAAGGAGGAGCCGCTCATGGTGCCCATCCAGGCCGTCATCGACGCCGCGGAAGCCAAGGGCATCTACACGTTTGCGGCGGACAAGCGGGCGGAGGTGGAGACGCACTTCAGCGCGGCGCGGGGGAGCGATCCGGCGATGGTGCACCGCGCGTGGTTCGTCGCTACGGAGACGGACACCGAGGGGCTGGCGTTTGGCCGCCGCGGGCCCGTGGGCGGCGTTGCGGACGGCATCAGGAAGCTGGCGCGTGCGGCGGTGTCTGTGCTGGAGGAAGCGACGTCGCTCGACGGCGACCAGGTGTTGGCGCTCTTCACGCCGTCGCTCGAGCACTATGACTTTGTGATCCACCTCAAGCGCGGCGTTCTGTCGCGGTATAGCGAGAATGTTCGTGCGGATCCGGCGGTGTGGGGAGCGAAGCGCACCAAGTACGCCAACGACGCCGCTGGCGCGGTGCAAGGTGTGGAGACGGTGCTGGGCGCGACGCCGAAGCCTGGGTTCGACGCGGCGGAGGCGTTCCTCGAGATGTTGAGGCGGCTGTACAGCGACTCGTTCAGGCTGTACCACGACCAGCACGGCGGGTGTGTGATCGGCGGGCTTTTCAATCCTGCGCTCGACCGCGAGCGTGATTTCAAGGTTGGACTGGGCTTTTCGTCGTGTCCGAGCAGTGGGTCGTCGGCGAGCAACAACAAGACACAGGTCAAGCTCAACAAGCCGGCCATTGTGGCGGAAATCCAGCGCTTGGGTGAAGGGTTGGTGGACAGGATCGAGCTGAAGAGTGTCTGAGGAAGGCGAGCAACACATACGCAACCTCATTCTTATTGTGCATCAATGGCCAACGCTGCGTGTGTGTGTGTGTCGTGGATGAGTGCTCCCATTGAGTATGGGTGGGGTTGCGGCATCGCTCAAACTTGTTGCTGCGCATGGCGATGCTCGTTGGTGATCTGCACAGCGCAGCGCTTTGTTTTTTCCTTCAAAGCCTCCACACCAACAAAAAAAAAAAAAAAAAAAATCGCGTTCGGCTGCTGCTCAACACGATTTTTGTGATTTTATGCTGATTGCCGATGTGATAGCTTCGTGAGGACGCGCAATCAACTGCTCGAAACTGAGCGTTCCTTTGTCCCTGCTTCCCTTCCCTTCCAACCACCACCTCCTTCTACACCGCCAAAGAGCACGTTCGATTCCACGCAAGACACCAGCAGAGTTGTTGATCTTCGACTCGAGTGCGCTTGCTGCTCGCTGTTCGCCGGTCAACACCCGTCCTGCAACCATGTCCTCCTCAACACCACAACAGCAGCTCGTAGCGTACATCCACCATGAGCGGCAAGAGCCAGGCAGCATGCTGTGCGCCCAGCACGCGCTCAACACTTTGCTTCAAGGCCAATACTACGACGCCTCGCAGCTAGCGCAGATCGCTACGGAGCTCGACCAGCTCGAAGCGTCTGAGCTCGGGCTCAGTCAGGCCGACATTGCAGCGCGCGATCGCTCGAGCCTCAACATGGACGACACGGGCTTTTTTAGTGTTTCTGTGCTGGAGAGGGCGCTGCAAGTGTGGGGGATCTCGATCTCAAACTGGCGCTCTGCCGCGATGAGGACGCGACACGAGGCACCGGAGCGCGAGGCGGCGTTTGTGCTCAATCTCAACAGCCACTGGTTTACGATTCGCTCGTTTGGAACGAGCAGCAAGTTCTGGTACAATCTCAACAGCTTTCTGGCTGAACCGCAGTGGATCGGCAACAATTACCTGGGCACGCTGCTGCACACCGCCGAGGCGGAGGGTTACTCGGTGTTTGTCGTCCAGGCTTCCGAGGGGAGTGCAGGGCAGGGACTGCGCGAGTCGGATGCGGACCAGATCGCGGACCATCTTCCGCCACCGGGCGCGGCTTCGTCCAGCACTGGCTCCAGCTCCGCGAGCCTCGGTCTGCGCCCACAGACCAGCTCGAAACCCTCAACCTCTTCCATGCGGGAAACGCCACGATTCGGTCTGGGCGACGAGGAAGAAGACGCAGAGTTGCAAGCTGCGCTCAACGCGAGTCTGGCCCAGCACACGCTGGCAGCCCCGGACACACCGAGCCGGTCTCGCGTGCGACAGATCCGCAGTGGCAGCGACGAGGGCATCGCAGGCGCAGGCGGCGACAGTAGCATGGGCGAGACCGACGCCGACATTGACGCGATCGCGCCCTCACGTCGGCGACATCGTGCTGGGTACACGGACCCAGTCGACGACGATCTGCGCCGGGCCATGGAGGCGAGTCTGTCGAGCTCGAGCTCCAGGCCGGGCAGCAGCAGCGCCGTCCACGTCCCCGCAGCAGCTGGTGAAGCTTCGTCGTCGTCAGCATCAGCATCAACATCCTCCCGGCCCGTGGGTCGTCGCAAACGACGTGCACAAGAACGCCAATCCGGCCTCTCGCGCGACGACGCCATCGAGCTGGACGACTCGCGCGGCTCCGACTTTTCCAGCGACATCGAAGAGCTCCATCCACCCTCGAGCCTGCACCGCTCTCCCTTCCTCAGCCCCGCCATGGCCGCGGCGAACCGGAACAACGAGGACGTCGAAGAGATCGATGACGACGATGACATTCCGAGCGACGACGAGTACGTGGACCCTTTCAGCATTCGCGGTGCCCCGGAGGCGAGTGCGCTGATTGGGCCGCGGCAGGACCGGCATTACGATGATGAGGATGCGGAGCTGCAGGCGGCGCTGGCGGCGAGTTTGGGCGATACTGAGGCTGCGGAAAGGTTTACTGCTGAGAATCCGAACTACCGTGGGCACGGGCAGCGGGATGAGAGGGAAGATGAGCAGGTGAAGATTCCGGATGATGTGGATCGTATCACGAAGATGCGCGAGGAGGCGAGGAGGAAGGCGAGGGAGGAGGAGGAGAGGCAGGCGCGGCTAGCGAGGGGTGAAGCGGTGGATGAGGAAGAATCTAGTGAGGCGAAAGGGACGAGTGGCGATGCAGATGAAGACGAGGACGAAGAGTCCGAGGCGGAGGAAGTGAGTGCCGAAGAGATGCGCCGTCGTCGGCTGGCTCGGTTTGGTTAGTCAATTCACCACAGTGTTGTTTTTCTCTCCAAAGCACACTTCAAGCGCATTGGCTCGTCGATGCACATGTTTGTCGAAGTCGAGAAAAGAACGATTGCATGAGAGACAGAGAGATGGGATGAGATGGTAGTGCTACATTGTGTTTTGAGTGAGTTGAAGGAGAGGGGTCGAACGTTGGGAGGTGCAGGAAGGTGTCAGGGCAGGATGGGGCGGGTCGCTTGACGGCTCTCGAAGCTTTTGTCTTTGCTGGGTTGCTCCGATCCGAGCTCTCGGGCACCATCGCACCAGCCACCCCTTCCTCACCCCAATGTCAGCGCGCAGCCCGGCCTTGTACGGCCAACCCACTGCGAGCCGACGGGTATATTACGTTCCAGCCTCTCTAACCACACCATATGCTGCTACGCCGGCTCGTTTTACATCGGCTTAGCAGGCAGCTGCGTAGGCAGGATCCCGAACCGCTTCTTAATCGTAACGCGGTGCCTGGAGAACTTGTCGTCGGGGGAAAACCTCGCGGGATGCGCCGACTTGGTGATCACGCCCTCGACGGTTTTCTTCTTGAGCGTGTAGATGCGCTTGCCGTCCTGTCATCCCGCAATCGAATCAATTGGTCAGTCTACCGGTTCCTTCTGTGCAGAGCCGTGAGACCGGGTGTGTAGGGGGGGCCGGGGGAAGGAGGAGCTTACCTTGTCTGCTGTGAACATGAGATGCATCTTGGGCGATAGTTTCGGGGGGTGGTGAGGGGGGAAAGGTGGTGTTCGGATGGTGATGAGGAGGAGGTTGAGGAGGATGGTGATGGTGGGTGTGGAATTTTTTCTGCGGTTTTGCACTTTTTGTAAGCGTTTCTTCCGAAGTTCAGTCGCACGAGAGAATTTTTGAGTGTTAGAGCGCAGAGGAGAGTGAGACATAAAGCTTCCAGCGAAGCGGTGTCGCGAGCCACATCGACATTGACCATCATCGTTGATCTCCCTGCGCGCATCATCTGCATCACTCACCACCTTCAACGACAGTTACGACGGCAACGACAACACAGGCGCACGGCTTGGGGCCTGATATTGAAGCAGCCGCACGTCAGGCGGTTCGGATTCTTTAGCTCGTCTTGTCCTTTCAGCGGGCCTTTTGAGCGGCGGTGAACACAGGCGTCGAACAGCTTCCTCACCGCTTCGGACGGGCACATTTCGACGATGCATCGCGCAACACCGCTCACAGCAGCGCTGCTGCTCCTTTTCGCCCTGCTCGCCCCCCTCACCTCAGCGATCAAATTCGACCTGCCCGCTGCCACACACCCACACACGAAATGCATCTGGAACTACGCGCTCTCTGACTCCCTTGTCATCGTCACCGCCTCCGTCGTCGGCAAAGAGCCCTATGACCTGACCACGCAACGAGTGGATATCGAAGTGGTCGACGGGAGCAAGCACAACAACGTGTACCTCTCCAAGAAGGGGATCAAGGGCGAAACGCGCTTGGCGATCAACACGCACTCGCATGCCGACTTGGGCGTGTGTTTCAAGAATACGTACACAGGCAAGGCGACGTCCGGCGTGCCCGCGGTCGTGGTCGATTTGGACGTGGATATCGGAGCTGATGCGGTGGATTATAACGCCATCGCGAATCAGGAGAGCTTGAGCGGGCTCGAGACAGAGGTCAGGAAGTTGGAAGCGGTTGCGAACGAGATCGTGAATGAGATGGAGTATCTCAAGAAGCGCGAGCTTAGGATGGCTGATACCAACAGTACGTACACCCCAACCCATCCACCCAAATTGTTCTCGTCCAAGACGTCAGGGAGGTTGCTAACGGTTGTTTTGCTCACGTCTGCTTTGCATTCGTGTACAGTGTCAACCAACATGCGTGTCACCAACTTTGCCGTCCTCACGCTGTTCGCCTTGATCGGCCTAGGCGTCTGGCAGGTCTTCCACCTCCGCGGCTTCTTCAAGCGCAAGTACCTCATCGATTGAGTTCCAGCCACTAGGCGGATCTCTCCATACTCTGCATAGCCTCTAGCATTAGCACGCACAGCGAACAAACTTTTTGCGCACTGCAATCCCAAAACTCTCATCAAAATGCCGGTCTGTAACGCATGACATCCCCTGCTCGCATCACTGAGTTCCATCGAGTTGACCCGACCCTCACTCGAGTCACACACACACCCTCGCCACTGCGTCAGATGATATCATGATTGGTTTTGAGAAAAGTCGTTTCTACACAGCACGCGATTCTTGTCGATTCGTAGCCCGTCCATCGCCGACTTAAGCCGACTTGTTGGTAATCACCTTGGGAGCAGTCTCGCCCTGGGTGAATCCATCGATACCAGCGTACACAGCCGAAGGCTCGAGCGACTCGATGCGCAGCAGCTGGTTGTACTTGGCGGTACGCTCCGATCGGCAAGGAGCACCGGTCTTGATGATACCAACACCGAGACCCACAACGAGGTCCGAGATGGTCACGTCCTCGGTCTCACCGGAACGGTGCGAGACCATGACGCCCCAGTTGTCCGACTGGGCGAGCTGGGCAGCCTGGATCGACTCGGAGATGGTGCCGATCTGGTTGATCTTGAGCAGCAGACCGTTGCACGCCTTCTTCTCGATGGCGGTCTTGATGCGCAGCGGGTTGGTGACGGTCAAGTCGTCGCCGATGATGGTGATGCCAGCGTGGGCGCGCAGGTGCGACCAGGCCTCCCAGTCATCCTGGTCGAAGGGGTCCTCGATCGAGGTGATGGGATACTTCTTGATGAAACCCAGGTAGACGTCGGCGAGCTCCTTGCCCGTGAGCCACTTGGACGAGTCCGAGTTGGGGTTCTTGAAGTCGAGGTCGTACTTGCCCTCCTTGTAGAACTCGGACGAGGCCACATCGAGCGAGATGTGCACTTGGCCCTCGTAGCCGGCCTTCTTGATGGCTTCGGTGAGGATCTCGAGCGCCTCGTCGGCGGACTGGACGTTGGGCGCGAATCCACCCTCGTCACCGACGTTGGTGGCGTCGATGCCGTACTTGGTGTTGATGACCTTCTTGAGGTTGTGGTAGACCTCGGTGCCGATCTTGATCGACTCGGTGAAGCTCTTGGCGCCGGTGGGCACGATCATGAACTCCTGGAAGGCAAGAGCGTTGCCGGCGTGCGAACCGCCGTTGATGACGTTCATGGCAGGAGCGGGGAGCACGTAAGGGGCCTTGACACCGCTGAGCTCAGCGAGGTACTTGTAGAGGGGAACACCCTTCTCACCGGCACCGGCCTTGGCGACGGCAATCGAGACGCCGAGGATGGCGTTGGCACCGAGCTTGCCCTTGTTGGGGGTGCCGTCGAGCTTGATGAGGAAGTCGTCGATCTCCTTTTGCGAGGTGACGGCGAGGCCAGACTTGATGAGCTCGGGAGCAATGATGCTGTTGACGTTGTCGATGGCCTTGGACACGCCCTTGCCCATCCAGCTGGACTTGTCGCCGTCGCGGAGCTCGACGGCCTCGTGGATACCAGTGGAAGCACCCGAGGGGACGGCGGCGCGGAAGAGACCCTTGTCGGTGGTGAGGTCGACCTCGACGGTGGGGTTACCTCGCGAGTCGAGGACCATGCGGGCCTGGATCTTCTGGATAGCCATTTTGAAAAGGTTTGATGGGGATGCAAATGGGGATGGAGGGGAAGGATGGATGTGGATGGTGAACCGAAAAGAAGGAAGAAAAGGTGAGAAGAGGCGCAGTCGGAGCCTATATCAGAAAGAGGTGAAAGAATTCTCGCTGCTGTGGTGTGGCATCGATGGCGAGATGTTGGCTCAAGCTCAGAGAACAACCAAACCAGCCATGGCCCACGCAAGCGGGAGCAGCGGACGGGGACACTGAGCGGAAGCGGAAAGGTGCGTGCGTCTACAGTTCTGCACCCGAATGAGCATGGGCCAAGCGAGGGACAGAAGAGCTCTCTCTTCTTTTTCCCGCCTCCACGTCTCTCTCCCTCTCTCTTTCTGTTCTAGAAGAAAAGGCTACGCGAAAAAAAGAGGTCGACCATTCTGCGTCGCGCTAAACTTCTAAACATTTCGATAAAGATCTCTTTGCCTTTTTTTTTTTTTTTCCTTGCCTTTTGCCTCGAGAGAAGAGCATCCCACACACACAGCGAGCTTGTTCTGCTGCGAGCTCATCGATAATCACAAAAAAAAGAGGGTCATCTGCAGCGAGTCACAAGTCACTCGGGCGAAGGGAAGCGGCCATCCAGCGAGTCACCTCAGCGTCTGCGTTCGGACAGGCCGGACGAGCAAGGCCGCGAGGGTGAACAGCGAGGCTGCAAGCAGACAGGGACAAGTGTGTGTGTGTGTGTGTGTTTGTTTGTGTTTGATCGTTGCAGATCGGGGTCCAAAGCGACCGCCGATTGCTTGCTGTGGGGCAGTTGGCGGGCATGATCGGGGACCGGGCTGAAACCATCATATCAACGGCTGCGGTTGGTAGCGCCGACGTCAAACAGTGCTGGGCCCTCTCATGCTGTTCCCCTCCTCCGTCGAGCGTCAGCTTAAGGGCATTGGCTGTCCGATGACGGCGTATGCAGGGCGGGGCAGCGACTGCTTGCAGTACAAACAGGCGACTCGAGCGAGGCTGGTGAAAGGCGGGCGGGTCGGATGGCTCTCCAGACCAGCAGTCTCAGAGGCAAAGTGGGGAAAGGGTGGGGCGGCAAGGCGTGGTCTTAGCTTCCGGTTTTGCCCTTGCAAACCAACACCATTCGGGAAAAGCAGGCGATCCGCATAGCCGGGTTGGAGCAAGAAGCAAGGCAACTCGGCACTCTGGCCGGTGCACCCGTGGACAGCTCTCTGCAAGCTGCAGTATGGAGTCGCGTCAGCTGCGCCTGCTTTCACATGATCGGCAGTGCGTGTTCCATCGCCGTGTCTGCTCGACTCTCATACGCGATCAAAGGGTCCTAGTCGATGCTTCTGTTGCCTGTATCTGATGAACGGCGTCAAGATGAAAGCGGAAACGGATCTTACCCTCGAGCACGTCAAGACACGGATCTCTCCGCTCGTCCACTCGTCCGCTCGTCCGCAGATCCCATCGTGCTTAGCCTGTCACGACCGCTTATTCCGCTCTCTGACAGCATCCCGATTCAACGCACTGTCTACGATCTTTCACGACTGCCATCGTCGCACCAACTGCATGTTCCGGTCGTCTTCTCGCAGTCTTGCCGTCGAGAGGTTTTCTGAGAAAAAAAGGGCTGCAAAAATCTAGGTGAAAAATTGAGGCATCAAAAATCTTGCACGAACGCGGAAAAAAAAAATCTTCCCGGCCAGGGAATCGAACCCTGATCTGAGCAGTGCGCAACTTCATCTGTACAACGGTAAAGTGAGAGTGCCCTATACTAACCATTGTACTAACTGGGACATATTTTGTTACGTCCTCCTTCGTGGAGAGTAAATATGAATGCTACAAAGGGCTGAGCAATAGAGGAAGAAATCTCCGGAATGAATACATTACAAGTTAATCGATAGATAAAAGATAGAGAGAAGGAGAGAGTACACAGGGATCAATCATCGCGGGCGACTTGGGCTACGTCGTCTTGACGCACGGCTGCATGCGTCTCGAGCCAGTGCTGGCCCTGCTGCGAGCGCGGATCCGGATGCAGAGCCAGCCGCTCGCCTCCTGCCGAGACTTCGTTGGGCACCTGCTCCTGCTGACCGTGCTGCGTCTGGATCTGCTCCTGCGTCTGAATCTGCGTCGGCATCGTCGAAAAGCCAAAACTGCCACCGAGCAACCATTGCTCGTCCCACGTCTCCCAGGGCGTGGCGCGCTTGGTGGCGTCGCGTCGCAGCAGACGCGCCACCATGGCTTTGGCTACAGGCGTGACGAGCCGACGGCTGGGCGGACACACGGCCGCATCGGGCTGGTCGGCGCAGGCGTCGTTGGCGGGCGAGGGCCAGCGCAGGTCTCCTTTGGCGATACGCAGCAGATGGCGTTTGCGCTGCTTCGGATCGCGCTCCTCGCCTTGGCCTTCCCTCGCTCCGTTGACGCCGACGTTGACGTCCTCCATAAACGGCAACGAGCCCGTGATGAGCGCGTAGAGTACGACTCCCAACGCCCATGCGTCCGTCTTGCGTCCGTCGTACTTTTTACCGATGATCAGCTCCGGGGCCGCATACTCTTCCGACCCACAGCGCGTCTCCAGTAGCGGGTTGGACGGATCAATTAACCTCGACAGCCCAAAGTCCGTCAGCTTGATCAGCGGTCCCCGTGGGAGGTGATGCGGGCGCAGAGGCTCCGACGCGTCGGCAAACAG